>PVKE010001372.1:0-79214 GCA_004027555.1 Craseonycteris thonglongyai
AGCGAGCTATTGATAGATTAGCAAAAAGTAAGTCATATTATTCTTTCATGATAAATTTTCCTGGCCCAAAAAAAAACGCGAAAGTGAAATATTGAAATCAAATTATCAGCCATACTGTGCATTTTTATAACAACTTTTTCATATTTACGAACAAATAGTACAACAACTTATACATTGCAGTTGATAAAAAAATTAAATTTCATTTTAAGTTAGTAAAAATCTATCTTGAAAAAGTGTCAGGAAATCGAATTTTTTAGGTTCCGCATGTACGGAATGCTGCTATCAAAAGTTGGGTCCGGAAATTTATTTTCTTCATGAGCCTATATCTCGAAAACTTAATAAGTGATTTAAAAAATAAAAAGTAGTTTTGAACATATATTTTACTTATCTACCCATACCTCGCTGGAATGCACCTTATACTGAAACACAGTGTATGAACATAGTATGCATTTCACACCCCTTCTTCCCCCTTAAACTACGCCTATGACAACAAGTCGATCGCAACACACTTTTAAGATAAAAAGTAGATCTTATATACAGAAAAGTTGACCACCCCTGGTCTACGGGGTCATTTCTTTTGAAAGACAAACGTGAACTTTGTTGTCCACATGACATCACATTTCACTTACAAGGATCAAAGTTCAGGTACTTTTTGTCAATAGGGGTATATTGTCTTAATGTTTTAAAAATTCTTACATTACAGAGTTGTATGTCTGAAAGCTGTTTGAGAGGTGCTACCATTTGTATTTCTGCCTATAGATGGAGATGGAACTGAACCAGGGAGAGGAGGAGTTATGCTTTATTTTATTTTCTTAGAATTTTGTCTTATTTATTTCACATCACACGCTTGTGGCTTGTTTGACCTTGAGTCCCCTCCAAATTGCGTGACAACGTCTATACAGTGGGACACCCCCTTCGGCAACCTGCGGGGGGTGCTTTCCTTTCAAAGACTAATTTCCTGAATCTCTGGTTAAAGAGTGAAGGTTAATAGTTTAGGGAATTTGTTTACAGGTCATTAGAAACCATTAGCACGTTGCCCAGATTAAAAGTACTTTTCCAAACCCCGGATGGCCTAGAAAGGAAAGAGGACTTCAGGAACATCTATTTTTAGCAGCTAATTAAGACAGACTTGGAGATCCCATCCTCTCTTTCCACACTATTTCATATGTTAATTATCAAGAAAGTCTTAATTTCCTTCCACCAAAATTCTGCCTATAAGAGCTTAAAGCAATAGTAGTAATAATGTAAAACCCTATTGATGATTCCCACAAACAAAATTTTAAATCACCCTCATAACCTTCTTTTTTTTAGGCTGATTATTTTCAAGCCCTTTGACATTTTTTCCCTTAATATTCTAATTTCTTAATGATTTCTTTTTTCTCTTAAAAATACACCTTTGTTCCCAATAGATGTGCTCCGTAGCACCTTAACCCGGCTCTTCCTCTGAACTCCGCACCCCCCCATGGGTTTTTATCAGTTTGTGAAAACCCAGCACAATCCCGGTGTGGTGAATGGAGTTGCTGAACCTTCTTTATTTTGCGTCAAAGTCCCACTCCATTTTATGTCAATATTGAAATGTTCTCCAGTAATTATGCCCAACTTAACATGTCTCCTCCATCTCTAATATTCCCTATAACTTCATGCACTTAGGGACCTCACAGTTCAGCAAGATATCAGATTGAATTTCCTCAGTGACTCCTACTATGTTTTGGTTTGTAACCATTTTTTTTGTTTTTTCCTCTCTTAGCTACTACAAAGATAGAACCAGTTTAATACATGGCTGGGTCTCTGCGCTTTCTGCTTGGTATCCTGTAATTCCATAGGGGCATTGGTCAGCCACTGGTCCAGCACTCTTTAATAACAGAGCCCACCTCGGCAGACTTCCTACCTTTGTATTCCAGAGCTCTGGTCTTTGTTCAGGGAGCAAACTCTGCTCCCATTTGCCACAGGACCTTGACACATGCTGCTTCTTTCACATGTAAAGTTCTCTCCATTTCCTTCAACCTAAACCCACCAGCCCTCCCCACTGTGTAATAAAAGGAAGCTCTACAAAGAACAGGGCTGTTAGGGACACCAAGCACCACACCTGTAACCTGTGACTACCAGGTAGAGGGAGCTGACCTGACCGGGACAGGCAGGCATGAGTCCCATTTCCTCAGTGCCCTCTGCTGTTCTCCAACGGCTGTGCCTCCAATGTAGGCTGACCAGGCGGCACAGAAAACAACCGTCCTGTCCTCCCAAAGGGGACGTCCAGTCAGCCTACTGACACCTTGAGTTTAGCGCGGTGAGACCAGGCTCACCAGGCGTCCCCTTTGAAACAGGATAGGGCTGTTCTTTTCTGTCCTGTTTAAAACGGGACGTCTGGTCAGCCTAGTCCGGGGGGACAGGGGCGATGAGCACTTACAGGACCAGCGGGAGGTTCCGTGCGGAGCAGTTGGTTGGTCATTCCTTGAAGAGGGGTGCTGCATACCCCATAGAGACAGAGCTGTGTTGGCCCAGATGGGGAGTGGAGGGAGGTGGAGTTTGACCTCAGCTAAGTAAAGTACAGAAAATAAGCAAAGAATCTGGGGACACACTTGCAAAGGGCCTGGTATATTCTACCAGGAAGACGCGTATGGTAGCTGTTAGGTACTGCTGAGTGGGAGCGTGAGGGCCATTGCTGTGTTGCGTAGTCACTGGAGAGTCGCTGGAGTTTTTATGTCAATTTTGTGGTTGAGGAAGATAACTGGTGGCGGGGGGAGGGAGCAGGGTCTCTCCCCCATTGGCAGTGTACAGGTCACACCTTGCAGGAAAGCATCCAGCTGAAATCCATCCCACATGGTGTTCCTCAAGCCACCTGGAACTGGGCATGTCCCATGAGGTCCCCTCCAGCCATACTGCCACCTCCTCCCTGGGTCTCTTTTGTGCAGGCTCTCCAAGTCCTTGTAAAACATGTCCCCCCGGTAGGAATTAGAGAGCCGCGCTTTTGCTGAAATTCTGGAATCTGGTACCCTGAGCTTCATGTGAGAACTTTTATAGAAATTACACCACAAAGTGCACAGTAAGAGAACAGAAAATAGATATTCTCAGCCTAACATAGGCTTTAAGAGGCTGGCACGTGAGAACATGCCTCCCATTTAGTTTCAAACACCGATCCAGGAAGAAGTGTGTGGAGTACCTTCTGGGTATTACTGAGGATGTGAGGGTGAGACAAATATTTGTAAATCCGAGTACAATTTGAATGTAGGAAGGCGGCCCATTTAACCCTTTTACTGCCAGTGGGCCAATACATTGGCCGACTTTTTTTACTTGGTTATATGCAGCAAATGCAAGGGCTTTTGACTCAGATAAAGTCAACCCGCAAAGTTCTTCAATGATTCTAAGCCCCAAATGCGTCTTTACCACTGGGGAAAAAACTAGATGTATTAAATAAAATTAAGGACTAGAAATCATTCAAAATCTGGCATATGGCAAAATTCCTGAAAATGGTCTTGGCAGTCTTCGCACACCCCAATGGAAACGGGCTGGCAGTAAAAGGGTCAAACAGCAATCCTGTATTGAGTCATCTTTTGATATGAAGAAGACCCTTTTAAAACTGACTAGTGCTACATCTCTGTTTCTCAAGAAAATGAATGTCCCATGTTCCTGTAACCAGTTCCGGTGGTCTGTTTATCCTGTGAGGACAAGAACTGGGTCCATGCAGGCCCCTGAGCCTAAGAACGTGTTCTTCCTGGCATGTGTGCACGTCCTGTCCCCGTGACTGTGTGAAGAGAGAGGAATGTGGACAAGGTCTCAGGACACAGGGTGACTCCAGTATGTGTCCCCATGGGTGTCCGGCCCAGGCAGGTGTGAAGGAAGGACAGATAGGAGTGGATCAGGGGGTAACTGTGCCACCCACCAACGTCACCGGGACGGTGTCTTCAAACAATGACATCATTCATATGCCTAAGTGTGAGCCATCTGGGGACAGACAGCAGCTTCAAGTTCAGTAAGAACAGCCATTTTTAGGAACAGGCCTTAAATATACTATAAGGTTGACGCATAAGTCGGGGCAGGCCCCCAAATCAGCACCCCAGGATTGACTCCTACTTTTCTTCCTTATATTTCTAAGGGAATGAAACAAACACTCATTCTTCCCTCTTTCAAGCCCATACCAAACAGTAATTATTTTATTTTTTTTCTGGATCTTTCTACACATTTTTATTCATGCTTGTATAAAAAAATCTATAAAATATTAATATGTATCTGCATATATATTTTTTCACATATAAGCATAACTATAAACATTTGTGCATACATATAGAGAGAGATGTATGAGCAGCTATGCATACAAATACATACTAAATGCATCCATATTACATGTATGCATGCTCAGAAATGTAAGTGAGTGGCTATTAATAGACACACAGGCTATTTCTCTTAGAGAAATGCAGTCACACATAGTGTGCAACAGCTGGGATGTTCCCCATTTTGCAACTTGTGTTTTACATCTCACAGTATATCATGGACAGACTTCTAAGCAGGGACTTGTAAAAGTACCTCGTGTTCATGCTGGCTGCAAATTATCCCATTGTTCTATAATTTAGCGACCTTGGTTCTGTTTTTGACATTGAGATCTCTCGTCTTCCTTCTCCAAACAATGTTGGGATTAAGAATAGTGTGCATACGTGCTGATATGTCTTTACAAGGCTGCCTAGTGTTTCAGAAGAACAGATTCCTAGAAGTCAGTTTCCTGAGCCGTGAAGATAAGTGAGTCCTGAGCAGACGAGCGTGTGTCTCGTGGGAATGGCACACACTGTAGGGACAGCCCGTCAGCTGACTCAGAGTCTGTCACCACTTGAGTGCTTCGTTAGTGCTCCGAAATGTATGCATTTTCAAGTTCTAGAGGTTCAAGGCAGATCGGAGTCTCTCTCTTTAGTATTAAAATATATATATTTATAAAATATATATATATGTGTGTGTGTGTATATATATATATATATATGTATGTATATATAAAACCATATTTATTTTTTTGTTTGTTTTGTTGTTGTTGTTTTAACTGAACTGGGGGCCTCACTGCATTCGGGAAGCACACCCCAGTTCAGCACATGGGTCCGCACGGGTCGGAGCCGGGATTCGATCCTCGGTCCTCGGGGCTTCAAAGCGAGCGCTTAACCCACTGAGCCATCCCGGCTTTCCCAACCATATTTATTTTTATCTAAATTTCTTTTAAAGATTCTGGCCAAGAAATTTTGCCATATGCCCCTCTAGGAAAGTAAATTTAAACTTAAAATCCCTCAGCAGCATTCTAAACAAGAAACTTCATCATTCTCCACATCTCAGGCTTCAGGGATGTACTGTTTATGCTAAGCTACTGCCCTTCATTGAAACACTGAGAATATTCTGAGTCTTAGATAGACCACATGCCTCCTTGTAAGGGGAAAGCAACAAATTCTACTCATTTACTGAACAAATATTGACTGCAGCCTTACTAAGTGAGTTCTAAGTATTGTAAAAGTGAAACTCAGGTCTTTACCTTAAAGAATTTCTCATTCCCCACAGGAATCAGTGGGAGGAATAATATATAGAAATTTAGAAAATATTTCTAGGCACTTGGCAAGTCAGGAGATAAAAAAAAAAAAAAGCTAAGAAAAAGTTTAAAATCTACAATGTGACAACTGTTGTGAGTACAGACATTTCTTTAGTTCTACAATGAGCTACACCGCATTGCTAGGTTCAAGGTGCAGGTGCGCAGTGAACTGAACCCTGAACATCAGTCAGGGCTCCGACAGGCGGATGTGGAGAGATTGTTCGGAAGGGCGGTGGAGAATATGAGCAAAGACACGGAACCAGGGATGGTTTGTGGGTGGGCACATCGTCTGGTTTGGCTGGAAGTTGGTATACGTGACAGAGTAATTGGAGATGAAAGGAAAGATAGGTTGATGTGAAGTGTGGAGGGGTTTGAGTGGAATGTGCGGAGCTTACTTGACATGTTCTGGGAGCTATTAGAGGCTTGGGGACAGGCAGAGGGACATTCTCTCAGCTGGGCTTTAGGAAGATGAATCTGCCCGGTGATATTGGAGGGAGTTGGGAGAATGGAGGCGGGAACAGCAGCTGGAAGATGACTGCTGACTCAGAGAGCATACACCTGTTCCGTTAGAACCCGGGCAACTTTTGTGTAGGTTATACTTGGCTGAAACAGAAACAGTCACTCTCTGAGAGCCATCAGGGCTATCTCATAACTTATTAATGAATGAGGAATGAAATTCAAGCTTCTGAAGAAGTAGGATGTAGACACAGAAATATTACAAACCAAGGAAGCTGTCCTTCCTGACGTTCCAAGTTCCCCAGACCTAGCTACTGTCTCCCAGAGAGAGACCAGCGCATTTCATCGGCTCAGGGCAGAATCTCCATTGCAGGGCAGTCTGAAGGGACCCTGGTGGCAGATGCACTCAATGCACCGTGAAGAAGTGAAGAGCTGCCCCAGATGAAATTAGGAAAGTGAAGAGCGACAGCCCTCACGTGAGGTCTCACCTGCAGAGATGAGCAGTCGATTCACTGGTTAGCATGTGTGATCGGGACGCACTGGAGAGAACCGAACTCCCCACGGAGGGGTTGGTCACGTAGTCGTTGCTAGCGGTGGTGAAGGTGGCGGGTGATGGGTGTGCCTCCACTGTAAGTGAGGGTCCAGGCCTTCATCTCAGGACAGTTTCAAAATGGACAGAACGCAGGGAGGCTAAGTCGTGAAAGGTGCTGAGCCGTGGTCACCAGAGCGGCCCTCTGGCCACCGAGAATTAATTGCCAAATTCTCAGGAATTGCGTGGGCCAGGTGTTAAGCACACTTACTTAAATAATTGTATTTCATACTTAACATTTATAACAGGTAATGCACTACCCGCACCCTTCCGTCGTGAGTGTATTACATCTCGCCCTTCTCGAGGTGGCGGAAATACTCTAGGACGGCGGGCTGCTGAGGGTCTCCCACTGGGTCAGGGGCTGCAGGTCAGGAGCTCGAAGGTGACCCGCAGGAGTATGTTAGCCCAGGAATCGGCAAATGCACACACCAGGCCTTTCCCGGCGCAGCCCCCACCCCGGAACCAGCTGGTGAACGTTGACCATGTGTCCTGTGGCTTCTGAGACTTCCGAAGGGAAGGCTGGATGTTCCCCTAGTCCCCGCTCCTTTGCTCCTGCCTTCCTCAGCTCCTCGGGGGCCTGCCCTCTGCAGACACGATGCTGCTCTTCTCCTGTGTTACTACGCCTGTTCCCACCGACCGGCCGAGGGTGGCTTCTGGTCACTAGGAGAATTTGGGCAAGTCACAGGCTCTCATCCCCAGTTTCTTCATCCCCAACAATTACAACAGACTGACGTCCGTTTTTCTGGTGCTTGACCTTGTCCTTGAACCTTGATTCTCATGCCTCTCCACTCAGGGACTCTAATCCCCAAAGAAACATTGCTGGGTCTGATTCTAAGATGAGGAAAAGGAGAGTGTATTTTCAGATATACGAGAGTGCGTCTTTCCTTTTGTCTCATGCTTACTAGACAGCCTCCGTCTTTGCATATTTAACAGTGTGATCTACGCTCCAGTGCCTGTGCTCAGGACTGTGTGTGTAACACATTTTCTTTTCTTACCTTGCTACAACAAACACCACCCCCACCCCACCGCCACCCCCGACTTCTGTACGCTTATACCAGGATGCCTGTTACTTCTGATTTTTATTTTATACACATCTTCCAGCTGAGACTTTCTCCCCCATTTCAGTTTCTCATCCAATATTTTTGTTTTAAAGTTATTTATATTCACTAGGCTTTAAAGTCAGTTTTGATATTTTCCACTGTTATGAGTCTAAACTTTAAATAGGTTACATTGACAATACAGACAAAGTTAATCTTCTTCATATATAACTTGAGGATAAAAGGTCTAAAGGAAACATGTTTCTCTCCTTCAGATAAAAATGCAAATAGCTGGTTTCCTTTGAAGTTTGTAAATACAGCGTGTACTCTGTGTTCTTTACAGCATTAAACAGGTCACTGATCCAGCAACAGTTAGCCCTTCAGTTTCTCCGTGTGGCTGAGAAAAGGGTTATTTTCCTCTAACATTCATAAGCTGCTTCGCTATGATAATATCAGTTATGTGACACTTTGTTCTTTGCTTTGGAAGGAGCATGTTCATAAAGCGACTATTTTGGAGAGACTCTCCTTTTGTCTAGAGAACTCAGTGATATCCTTCTGATCAGTCTTGGTCCCAAGAAGGAGGGAGAGAGTCGCCACCCTTGACAGTACAAGTGCATTCCTTCTGAGGGGCGTGGGGGGCAGGGAGAAGGGCCCCGCCATTGGGGACTGCAGTCCGAGGCGTCTGCGACAGCCCCAGTGAGAAGGCAGGACAGAAAGGGAATGAGGACCTGACAGCTAGCACCATGGCCACCGTGCGCCTGGCATCTACAAAGTGCCAGGAGACTTGGGGTTGGAAGAACCTTCTAGATTACCCTGCTTCAAATTTCCCCAACCTTGTGTCCAGTTACCAGATGCCTCAAGCCTTCAGTTGTAGAGTGTTAGGGGAAAATCTCGTGAAATGTTATCAAAATACAGATTATGAATAACACGGAACATGGTGGGAGAAGGTGGGACACAGCACAGCGGTGTGACTCCCCGCTCCCTCCCCAGCCTGAGAAGTCTGGCATGCTTTCTACTTTTGCCTCCCAAAAAGCTCTTTAAAAGCATCAAATGGTCATATCCTCCCAAATATCATGCATTATCCGTATATTTCTTTTTATATCTAAAAGATGTTTATTCTTTTGTGCACTTGCAAAAAAATGAACTAGATAACATAAGTGACAATGTCATTTTCCTCTTCTAGACATATAGTGTTGGATATAAAACATATCAGTAATGTCTGATGAATGACATCAAATAGAATTTTGTGGTTAGTTCTCTTTCTAATTTGGCCAAATCAGTTTCTACCTCCTGGTACCTCCCTAAAGGAGGCAAGATATTGACAGGAGGGTTGTAATATGTCTATAATTGGCTGAAGAACAGTGGATTTAATGGAAAATCTTCAAGTTCACTATTCAGGTTAATACGCCTAAAATATCTTAAAACTGAAATAAAGTACTTTTAGCCTCAAGAAGGCATTAAAAAAGTTTGATGGCTAATTCTAGAAGTAACTAGCAGTTCTGTGGTAAAAAGTGTCATTTGTAACTTAGATAAGAATTAAGATTTCTTGTCTTCCCTGAACGTGTTTTAGAAAGAAAACAACCTTCACTAATCACCATCCTTGAAAATGTCTAATTTAAGTTCTCCCCTCACTAGGCCTCCCTGGTGGGTACTTCAAGTCTTTTCTTTTCTCTCTCTCTCTCTCTCTCTCTCTCTTTTTTCCTCCACATAAAGGGATATATGCTGTATTTTTTTATTTCAGAGATCCAATATAAATTTTCCTGTCTTTACTTTAGATTGTGGTTCCCTTCTTAATGTTTCCAAATAAATGATATCAACTGTCTCCTCTCGTTTACTTGGTTTCATAGAGGCATTTATATTTCTTGATCAAATCTCTGGAGTTTTCTCATTTTGAATAACTGCATGAGAGAGAGCACTCTGCAATTCCAATGCCTTTTATTGCATTGGAACCGAACAAAAGAAAGCGTCTCAGAACAAAGCCTTGTTGGATGGAATCTTTTTTTTTTTTTTCTGACAGAGAGAGAGAGAGACAGAGAGAGATACAGAGACAGAGAGAGAACCGAACGGGGGGAGCTCCCCAGTTCAGCACATGGGTCCACACGGGCTGGAGCCAGGATTCGATCCTCTGTCCCCAGGGCTGCAAAGTGAGCACTCAACCCACTGAGCCATCCCGACTTCCCCTGGGTGGAATCATTTTAAATACCTGGAGTTCCGATGAGTTGTTTTGCCAAAGTGAGAGGCCCTGCCTTTTCCCAGGGGTCCCTGAAGAGAAACCACGTGTGATGGTAAGGATGGCGGACACGTACCAGGACATCGGTAGCTCGGGGGCCGGCCCTCACATGGCCCCGATTTACAGGAACGTGTCTTTACGCTCTTGTGGACCCACACGGGAGCTCTCTTCTGTTTTAGTGAAGGTGTGCTTGTTATGAGCTCAATGTTGTAACTCAAAGCCTGGACCAAAATCAGAGTGTCTGTTTGCTCTGTGAGTAACACTCATGTCTACCTTCAGTGAAGGACCTCATCAGTCCTGGCCTGTCAGGGACCTTACGTGGCCACACAGGGTGGCACGGATGAGCGGCGTGGGCTGTACAGGGATGGTCTGACATGGGTGGGACACAGGAGCATCAGCGTGACGTCTGCTGTCCAGGAGCAGCCGCAAGAGGGATCCGGGGGCTGGCGTGTGTTGCATTTCAAGTCACAGATGTCGGGAGCCACAATTTAACTTCTCCTGCCACGTGCAACATGGACATTTGGCTTCTGAATGGTCACTTTCTGGCCCTGCTTAGGGCTCCGGGATGATAATGAACTTACATTCATCAACTGACAGTCATTACTGTTTTGTGAAGTGTCCAGAACAAAGGGGCATAGGAATCCCAAACTGGCTGAGCATGTGAGAAACAAAAAGCTTATGACCCGTTGTCAAAAGCTTGGGTGTTCGTTAGCCTTCGTGGTCTCTGGTTCTAAAACTGTCAGTCAGTTCCCAATATTTTCTTAAATACATGCACATTTCTTTCCTGCTGTTTTGCCCCAGGTTTCTGTTTTGAAAGACTGCAGCCTCAAATGAGGTAGAGAGAATAAATACTTCATTGAGCAGCCGTGCACACCTCCACCTGGTGCCCCCAGCGACCACGGTTCTGTCTGGTTTGCTGACCTCCCTCCTCTTTCTCTTGCTGTCACTCACACACACACACACACTTTTCCTCTATATCCTTTGACAGTAATTTGCAGATAGTGAGCTACGTGACTACTGCATACTTCGGCACGGATGACCTAAGAATAACGAAATTATTCCATGCCATAACACCATTTCACCCCTAAAAAATTACTTATTTTTATCTGAAATGTAATCCAATTAAAAATGCCCCATTTGTCCCCAGATTATCTTTGACACCAGCCATTTTCAGTTCAGTTTCCAAACAAACCTGATTTGGACTTGGTTGGTTCTCCCTTGGTCTTTCTCAAAATCAGGAACAATCCCCTGACAATACAGACTTCTTTAAATTGTTAAAAATCCAGTTTTTTTAAAGGAGAGAGTCATGATTCTCACATAAATATAAAAAGGACACATGTCAAAGATTTTATTTAACTTATGAGTTTTTGAGGCAACAGCAAGATGTTAAAAACACAGATAAAGGAGACCCCACAGTGCACAGCACAGGAGGGCTGTGACGTCCTTGATGACAGATGCAAAAGTGGCCTCGTTGTGGGGGAGGGAGAGGCAGACGCATCGTGTCTCTATGGGCCTGAGTAACTCACATGAGGTTCCAAGTTTCTGAAATAGCTCAAACAGAAAGAGGCGCACAGACCACGATCGAATCACATCACGTAACAGGCAAGCCCAGCATTTCCTGAAACGCCCTATGAGATATATATACATATATATGCACACACACACATATACATATACATATGTATACATACACACATACATGCTTGAATACACACATAAACATATGCTCATAAACATGCATATATGCACATACATGCTTGTATATATGTACGTATATATGTACATATATATGCACATACACTTTTTGCCATTTCAAAGTCTTCCAGAATTTTTCCTGTATCTTCCAGTTTCGGAGCATAACAATCTCAGGGTTGTCACAAAGAGACCAGCCTCCCTAGGTTTCGCCTAATTATTTAGGGCAGGAATGCTAATTTCCTGTGGGAGCCACCTTGACATGACTTCTCTGACCTTGTGCCTCATCATGTGAGTAGTCATTAATGTCCCCACGCTCCTTCTCTCTGGAAGTTGTCATAAGGAATTTTAGATTCGATTTTTCAAAGCACTATTCTTGCTATTCTCCGACTACAAAAGTAAACTCAGGGCTCTCTCCACTAGAGTTCATCTGCATACCTTAGAGATTTGGGGTGGATTCCTCTGTTGAAGGCCCCCCACTTTGCTAAGGTTCCTGGCATGCCTTTCTAATCTCAGGCTGGGCCCGTGAGTCAGGTGACAGGCCAGCCTTCCTGGGAGGGCGAGGTGGGCCACATAAAGCAACAATTTTTCCTTAAAAGCAGGCTTGTCAGATTTGATTAAATAAGAAGCATCCTCAAATGCGACATTCCACATTGTCCTTGGCTGTGTCACTCACTTGTCCAAGTACATTCTGCCAAATAGGAGGAAAGATTTTTATTGAACCTGGGTGATATGGTCATTCTGGGTTTAACTTTTTGAGGAACTGGAGGCAGTTTTTCACAATATATTCAAGACAAGTTTTTAAGAAACTCACAAGTCTCCTTCGTAACTTTGCGGTCTCAGTGGCGGTTCAAAGCTTTGACAGGTAAGCAGAGCCCACTCCTGCCGCTGCAGAACTGTGCGGCCTTGACCACGTCTTACAGCACACTCTGAGCCTCCATTTACTCATCTGTGAAAACTGAAATAAGTAATAACCCTCACCTCCCTAGAAAGAGAGAGTTCCAGAAAATAACATACAGGGAGCACGGACCAGGCTGGAGTGTCCATGCTTTTTATTCAATTTGGTATATGCGTATTATCTTGCTTTTCACCACAAAATATCTAAATATTTAATTTTCTGCATACTAGTCATTCCAGGGCAGGCCAGCTTTAGAATGAAATGTTCTCCTATATCAAAGCCTTGGACATGGAAATATGAGTGACTGTCTTTATAACAGGAGGAGCAAAGATTGAAGGGGCTTTCTCTAACGCCTGATTCATCTCATTCTGCTGGGACGCGACTGGGCTTGATCCTATTGGAATGCTTTGGAGTACCTCGGAGCTTGTTTGAATTTCTTATATTGAAAGACAATTATATCATCTTGTAATGCTTGTTGGACTCAGAGTCAGTGTCAAAGAAACCTCGCATGTTTTCATTTTAAAGTACGTTCTTTCGCCTGCATCTGGGACTGCAACTATGGCAGAACCGACGCCCAGCTCACTAAACACTGTCCCTCACATTGGCAATTAGTGGAAATTGGGATGCAATGAACAGGAAAGGCGGTCTCGTGCTCTCAGGGAGCGTGTTGAGAAGGAAAGGGCATGGCGTACCAAAGCCCCAACACACACGCTTGTCTCCCGTGTGTGACATTCGGCGAATGTCCACTCGATGCTTCGTCCTGACAAAGAGCGGTGAGATTCTGGAGAGCTGTAACATGCAAGCCACACACGTGGTGCCCTGACCTCCTACAAGGCCAGTCACGTGTGAGAGACAGACCTCAATACAGCACCCCAACAGGAAGGTCAGGTAGACAGAGTCACAAGCACACTCAGCTACGAGAATGGGTAGCGGGAGTCCCACCAGGCCTCGCATGTGAGCATGCACCTCTTTTAGGATCACTTCAGAGACGGCAGTGCCCACCCTCACCCAGGGCCTTCCGAAGGCTGGCTCCTCGGAATGGCGGCACCTGTTTATTTGGAGGTGGCCTTGTCATTTCACACACAAGAGCTCATGGTGAGAAGTTCCTAAAATCAGTGCTCGTGCTGAGGTCAGCTGCTGCCATACCTACCACCTACCAGAGCTGAGGAAGTCATTTGAACTCTCTCAGCCCCGGGTTATAGTTTTCAGATTTTCAATCACAGACCTGAAAAGAGTGCTGTAAGGAGGAAATGAGGTAACACACAGGAAATGCAGTGCCTGACACATAGTAAGCGCTGAATAAAGTATGCTCTCTGTCCTTATCCCCTAACTCTCCTCCTCCTCGTCCTCGTCGTAACTAGAACAGATAAAGGGTATCATCTCTGTCATTCGTTTCCCAAATGAGTCCTCTAAGACTAGTTGATACTGTGAGTGGACTTTTTTTAATTTGGGCAGGGCAGCTGATGTTTGTGAATAACTTTAATCACATTTTAATGTATTTTATCACAAGTGCATATAACATGAACTAGATTAATGAAATGTAAGATGAGTCTTCCTTGGATATCAATTTGTCTATAAATTGGAATTTCTAAAGAGATTTTTAAAGCACATTATAGTGAAGAAACATTTGCTTTATGTGTGTTTTCGGGGATCCAGTGAAGGTGTTTGCTCAGGAGGAACCCACTGGGCTTTGTTAAGATGTCGGGAGCGGGCTGGGAGGATGACAGGGAGGCCGGGGGGGCAGGTGCCCCAGGGGTTCAGGGGTTCAGTCACAGGGCGCCTGACGTGGAAACCTGACACAGCAGGAAACAGGGCTGAGCAAACTGGACCATTGTGGTTCTGTTGACACTTGTGAAATCTGTATAGTAATCGCAAGAATAAGAACATCACTTTTTATTATCAGTAACTGAGCTTTCCTTGCTATAAAATCCAAGATGTGTGAAGAACAAAAACAAAACTCAAACCTTTCTAAAACCTTCTCTGTTCATGTCATCGAACGCTGACTCTTTAGTCTT
Source organism: Craseonycteris thonglongyai (assembly GCA_004027555.1). Classification (NCBI taxonomy): domain Eukaryota; kingdom Metazoa; phylum Chordata; class Mammalia; order Chiroptera; family Craseonycteridae; genus Craseonycteris; species Craseonycteris thonglongyai. The sequence continues at coordinate 14,469 of PVKE010001372.1, forward strand.
AGCCTCCTTGTTATCAGTGCCCAGAATTCCAGAACTAAGATCTCATTGCAGGTTACACAGTATCGAATCATGAGCAATAGTCTAGAGCTGTTGTATGTCAACATACAACACTGACACGCTACTCCATTTTATTCAGTGATTACTTCATGGACCTGTCACCACACATCATGAAATTCTGGCTCAGGACCTAGATAAGAGGTAGATTTGCACATACATGTATGTGTGTGTACACACACACACACACCTATATTTACCCCTGCCCATTACAAAACGTCTAGTATGAGAGAAAGTGAAGTAAGTGGATCTACAATGCTCTGAAATAAAATGAAAATAGGAAAAATGGTTATGAAGAAAACAGCGCTTAGGGGAGATGGAGGCAATACCGTCCACACAATTCCCTCGTGAACCCTTTAACTACTGAAGACGAGGGTACACGTGGCCCAGGGCCTTTCCTGGGGGCCTGTAGGCGTGTATAAACGCGCTGACTCTGTTCCGGTGATGTTTATAAATGTGATGTGGCCCGCGTGCATCTTGCCTGTTGCACCAAATGGCCCGTGTTTTCATTGCGTTTGACACCCCTGGACTAGTATGAGAGAAAGTGAAGTACATGGATCTGCGTGCCATGTGAGAAGGGATGGACGTCTGTTTGGCGTACTCTTGCCAGAGAGCAGGGCCGCATCTAAATCAATGCTCACATGCAATGGCTAGAATTAGGGGCAAATGGAGAGGCCAGCAGGAGCTTTTGAACGCATTTCTTGGAAATAGTCACAGGCAGTGCTTGCGGCTTGCAGCGTTTATCCCGAGGTAGGCCACGGATCACAGACCTAACCTTACCTGCGAAGTTCCGGGCTTTGGAATTTGCCACGCAGACTATTAGTAAGTACTGATCATCATATACATTTCTGTCACATTCGACAAGTTCTGGTAAGAAATACCTCCAAGAGCAGTTCTTATGTTTCATTTTCACATTGAAAACCAATCAGATTCGCTTCAGGCTCAAAAAGCATGTTTATGTGAAACACAATGAACGTGGCAGCGAACTGCACTTTTTTTTTTTTTTTCCTAAATGGGAAATGGGAACTTAATGTAAATAGACTTCATGTAAATTTGAAAGGACAGGCAAGAAATTGCCACACAAAAAAAAGATGGGCAAAAAGGCTTCTTCCAGATTCTCTGACAGGTGACAGCAGAAGGTTTCTCAGTGTCTCTTGTTTGAATCCTGGTGGCAACACTGTGTTCGCAGTGTATTGCGTGCCTTATTGCGGGTGACTGCTATTGTCCTGGCTTCCACAGCTTGGAATGGGAATTGGGGAAGAGCAGGGTGGGGACACCCTGCTATTCATGAGCCATCCAGGTGTTTCTGGGCCTGGACCGTTGAGGCTGAGCTCCGCCATGAGCATCTTGCCACTGTCCTACAAGCAATGTGGCGGAGGGCAGTACCGCGGTGCCGTTTCATTTGTCAGCCTCATCACACACTCCTTGTGTTCTTGCTGAGCATTAGGGGCGGCTCAGAGGATGGCGTGTCACAAAGCCATCCGGGCCCCTCAGCAAAGGCGGACCCGGGAGCCGTAGTGCACCCTCCTGATGCTTGTCCTCCCTGGATGAAGCCAAACCTCGTGTTAGTAACTGAGAACCCGTGCCCGCCACCCTTGCTCCAGAGGAGAAGAATGCAACCTCCTGGCTCCCGCCTCTGTGTCCCTGCCACTGCTTATGGAGCTGTTGCAAGGCCGACAAAGCTCTTTCATCAAGTTGTTTGGTTCCTTGGGACATATCCCTGGCCCTTTTTTGCCCCATGAGCACTTGCTCTGTGAGGTCAGGGCTCAAAACGTATTGTTCACCAGGCGACCCGGCCTCTGGCCGCCACTTGTGATGCTGGAGCATGTGTGGAGGCTTCTCCAGGGCTTGGGGACCTGAAGATGCGCAGTGGTCTGATCATAAACCCCCCATGTAGAGCAAGCTGTCTTCTTAGTTTTCTTTCTTTTTTATTTATTATTATTATTATTATTATTATTATTATTGTTTTTGACAGAGAGAGAGAGAGAAATACAGAGACAGAGAGAGAACTGAACTGGGGGAGCTCCCCAGTTCAGCACATGGGTCTACACGGGCCAGGGCCGGGATTCGATCCTCGGTCCCCGGGGCTGCAAAGTGAGCTCTTAACCCACTGAGCCATCCGGCTTCCCCTTCTTAGTTTTCTGAAGGGAAGTTTCTGGAGGCTCTACCCAGGAGATAGGTAATGCTATAATGGTGACAGATCTGGGTTTTTTTTATTTTTTTTATAAATTTTTAAAAATTATTTTAAAATGAGGGAGAGAGAGAGAAAGAAGGGGGAGGGCCCAGAGCAGTCTCCGTAGCTGTACATCATTACCTGTGACATGTCACAGGTGGATGTGGGGCCGCGTGGGGCGGGAACTGACCCAGGGGCCTCCCGCATGGGAGTGATTACCAGTTACGCCACAGTTCAGCGTATGGGTCTGCACAGGTTGGGGCTGGAAAATGAAGCCCAGACCTCACGATCGTGAGGCAAGCACACAACTGCTGAGCTATCCCAGCATTCCCACATTGTGTTTTTTTTCTGTTCACTAATTGATGGACACTTATATTGTCTCTAGTTGGAATTCCTATGAGTTGAGTGGCGATCATTTGCCTACAAGTCTTTGTGTGGCCGTAGGCTTTCATTCCCTTCCATCGGGTACCTAGTGGAGAAAGTGCTGGGTCTTTGGTGATGGGTGCTTAACATTTTAAGACATTGCTTACATGTTTCAATGCCTGTCACACTTGACATCCACCGTTGAAGGGAAGGGTGTCCTGTTGCTCCAAGACAGACTTTTTCATTATAGCCATTCTAGGGGGTATGCAGTCCTCTCCTATTGTAGTTTTAACTATATTACTCTTATACGAGTCATATTAAGCACCTTTTTCATGTGCCTATTAGCTAGTTACATGTCTTTTCTAGCAAAATGTTGATTCAACTTTTTGCCTCATTATGGCCTTTTATCTGTCATGCCAAGCACTGGGATGTGTGCTGTGGATATAGAAGTTGGGATGGCCTTCCTTAGCAGTAAAACAACTCACCCCACTGAGCTCTTAAAGCATTTTAGGGGATACAAAGATAATGCCCATGGTCACATCACTTAAGAGATGTTTGTATATAAGGCAATACATTTCATAACTAATGAGATTCTAAATCTAACTTCTAAAAGCAAAACTATTATAGTTCTCCCATTTGGCTCTGTTTTATTGTATGTATCTGTTGTTAATTCATGGTTTAAAAAGCATAGAAGCTGTCTGCCTCACAAGGGGTTGAGCTATATTAATGTCTCCCCTGCAACTTTTCCATGAATAACTACTGATTGTTAATTATGATTAAAACAATAACTCTTTAACAAAGCATAAGTAACTCAGATTAATCAACTGCTTTTCAGGCAGACCCTTCCCGGGCTCCCTGGGGTTTTCATCAGCAAATTGTAGTAATGACGCTACTTTGCATGGAGCTGTTATTTCAGGGCAAGTGTGTGAACTGATTACCCATGAGCCCAGGTCATGATGTACTGTTGTTTTGCTTTATTTTTTATTATGTTAGGAATCCTACACAGCAGGGGCCTGATATCCACTACAGGGTCACCTTGGGACTCTAATATGGAAATCTAAATGAATTCTTCATTGCTGTAAATTACAAATAGAACAACAGCAGCCGGCTTCTACTTATAAATATGTATATCCTCCCCACCAATGAAATTATGCTGAAGGATAGATCAAAGTGAATTGGCGCCTGCCAAGGAAATTTGTTAGATCATTCTGTGCTATAATTTTATCCCCTTTTTCTTCCAAGTGTGACATAATAGCCAAAGCCTGCCTCTAGCTCTCCTTTACCCATCAGAGTTAACAGCAGTTCAAATGTGGAAATGAATCACCTGAGATATTACTGCTCTACAGCAGGAGGCAAATTGAAAAACTAAAATTTTACAATCAAAACGAGCTCGATGGTATTTGGACTCTGAATATTGCTTAGTGTTTGTGGCTAGTATAGTATTCTGTCTTTGTGTACCTAAATATTGTAAAATTCTTCCCTATAAATCTCTTAGGTTTTCCTGAAAAACTTCCGAAGCCAGCATTCCTAAAGATCTGTTTACCTGACTATATACTTTTCCTGGCTTTGTTAAATGTAAGGCTACCATCATCATAACCTATTTGTTTTCTCCACATGCTAAGAAACTATCCAATCCAATCTCATCATTACCATGAACATTAATCCCTCAAATGTTTTTAAAATGTTAGAGAGATTCTTTTTTTAAAAGGAGAATCCAAAATGTGTGGCATAAATTTGAGGTGGAAATGAAAACAATTCAAAATAAAGAACTATGAGATCTATGTAAATAGTAATAGAATAAATAGTAATAAAAGACCAAACTTGATTAACGAAGAGATATCTACAGAACTCAAACTACTGTAGTAGCCTCATAACTTTTTTCTCTGGCTTCATCCTAAATTCTTCCAATGACATTGTATAAAAATTCAAATGTGATTATATCAGTTATTCATGATAGCATTGTTCTACTTAATGGGTTTAAATTTTTATTTAGTTATTTTTTTGTTTTGAATTTAGTTTGTGGCATACAACTATTGGCGGTTAACATTGTATACTTATAGAGTGGTATGCCATTCAAAAAAATTTTCATTGTCTTTGCTCCATTATATATGGTTTTCCTATTTCATAAATGGTGCTATTTTCTCATTTTTTCATGAGATTTCTCTCAACTATTTATTTGTCTATAATTCTTCCAGAGCATCTTTTAGCTCTAGAGAGCCTAAAACACTAAGATAGACTTTAATTTTCTTGCTAAAATATTTTCCAAACATAAATAAATGTTAGTGTTCTTAATATCTTTTCTGCCATTTGGTTTTTGAGGGTTACAACTGGGTATTTCTTTTCTTTCTTTTTTTTTTTTTTCCATTTATCTTTCTAACCAAATAGGGGTAATGCTTCCCTCTCCCCCAGTAAATACTTAGCTATTTAATTACCAGTTGATATAGTTAGAAATAAATTTTATACATGGTTGTTTAGTCATCACATAGGCCTCACATTTATAATCATCCTTCTAATTTGCACTAAGCATTCATGCTTCTCTATCTATCTCTCTGATTTCTTTCTATTATAAATATTCATGTTTTTTGAACCACAATACTGTGTCTATTTTGACATTTATCAGTTATTCACATATTCTAGAATGTTTTCCAAATGAGAATACAAAATGAAGCTATAATGTTGTTAGATCAGATAATGTTAACAGGTATTCACAGAACATTCCATCCAAAAGCAACAGAATATACCTTCTTCTCAGATATGTGTGGAACATTTTCTAAGATAAATCATATGCTAGGCTACAAAGCAAGTACTGATAAATTGAAGAAGATTAAAATCATACCAAACACATTTTCTGACCCAGTGGTATGAACCTCGATATTAATTACATGAAAAAACAAAACAAAAACAAAAAAAATTCACAAATATGTGGAGATAAAAACAAAAAAACAAACAAAAAAAGAACTTGTTACTGAATTATCAATGAGTCAAAGAGGAAATCAAAAGATATATCAAAATATATGTCAAGACAAACAAAAATGGAAATGTAACATAACTAACTTTCTGGAGTGCAGCAAAAGCAGTTCTAAGGGGTACATTTATAGCAATAAATACCTATCTTGTTAAACAAGAAAAACCTTAAATAAACAAGCTAATTTTGTACCTCAAGGAACTAAGAAATGAAGAACAAATGATGCCTAAAGTTTGTAGAAGGGAGAAAATAAATGTTAGAGCAGAAATAATTGAAATAGAATCTACAAGGACAATAAAAAGATCAATGAAACTATGAGCTGGTTCTTTGAAAGTATAAATTGAACAGACTTTTGGCTAGATTCACCAAGAAAAAAAGAACTCACATAAATAAAATCAGAAATGAAAGACATGTTACACCTGATACCACAGAAATAACAAAAGATCAGAAGAGATGACTATGAACAATTACATGCCAACAAATTGGACAACCTATGTATACCTGGAACCTATAATTTTTACCAACCAATGTCACCCCCAATAAATTTAAATATTTTTTTAAAAGAAAGAATTGGGCAACCTAGAAGAAATGAATAAACCTCTAGAAACATATAGCCTACCAAGACGAAATCATAATGAAGTAGAAAATCTGAACAGACCAATTACTAGCAAGGAGACTGAATCAGGAATCTAAAACCTCCCAACAAATGGAAGTATAGGACTGGACAGCTGCATTGGAGAATTCTTCCAAACATTTAAGGAAGAATTAATGCTGATCCTTCACAAACGTTTCCAAAAAATAGAAGAGGGGGGAGTTTTTCCAAATCTCTGAATAAACATTTTTCCAAGGAAGGCATACAGATGGCCAACCAACAAACAAACAGTGTTCAACATCACTAGTTATTAGGAAAGTGCAAAAAGAAACCACATGGGATACCACTCTATGCCTATTAAAATGGCTGTTATCAAAAAGATAAGAAATAGGGGAAGCCGGGATGGCTCAGTGGGTTAGGCGCTCACTTTGCAGCCCCAGAGACCAAGGATCAAATCCCAGCCCCGGCCCATGTGGACCCATATGCTGAACTGGGGAGTGCCCCCAGTTCAGTTCTCACCAGGTGAGACCCCGGCCCAGTTCCTGCCCTGTGCAGCCCGCGCCCACCTGTGGAATGAAACTATGTGGAAGAACCAATGATGTGCAACTGTGGAGACTGTTCTGGGCCCTCCCCCTTCTCTCTCTCTCTCTCTCTCTCTCTTTCTCTCTCTCTCTCTCTCTCTCTGTCAAAAACAATAAAAATAAATCCTAAAAAAAAAAAAATAAGAAATAAGTATTGGCGAGAATGTGGACACCATGAACCCTTGTGCACTCTTGGTGGGAATGGAAAACAGTGTGGAACATCCTCAAAACATTAAAAATAGAGCTACCTTATGACCCACCATTTCTACTTTTGGATGTCTTTGGATAAGTACCCAGAACACTAATTCAAAAAGGTATATACACCTTGTGTTTATTATAGGATTAATCATAAGAAGATGATTCTGCCAGAAAAAAAAAATGACATCTTGTCATTTATGACAACATGGGTGGTCCATGATGGCATTAGGCAACGTGAAATAAGCCCATCAGAGAAAGACAGAAAGCGTGTCACCTCTCTTATGTGTGGACTCTAAAACAAAACAAAAAGCAAGGTAGTACCGGTACCTATAGAAAACTGAGTGGTGGTTACAAGAGGTGAGGGATGGGATGGAAGAAATGGGTAAATTGTTTTCTTTTTTATTTTATTCAGTTTAAATAAATGGGATTTAAAAAGTTAAGAAATAAGTGAAACAGTCACCCTCATCCTCCGGGTTTGCACCTGCACTGTCCTGCTGGGACCCGCGGGCTGAGCGGCGTACCTGCATGACACAGCGTGACGTGGGTAATGCTAACATTCCAGTTCCACGCAATTGTCAGGGTCTGCTTGCCCCCAGCCGTGTTTCAGCTGCGGTCTGTCACACAGGCCTAATAGAAACGAAATAGTTCTCACGTTTACCAGGGGATTGGCGCAGAAGAGATTAAGAAGCCTAACATTTTGATATGAAGGCTTGTGATTTTTGGGGGGATAGAAAAATTAAAAATCCAGTTTGGGTTTCAAGCCCTTCGTGTCTGTAAGTGAAGCTGGTAAGAATATGGTTCTGCTGGGACAGGAAGTAATAAGAATAAGGGTTCTTCCTCAACACACCTTTCAGATCCAGGAAAATGAGTCCAGACAGGTTAAAAGAACATTACCAAAGGTCACGGTTGTCCCTCATCTCTATCCGTTTTCTCCCATCTACATTCAGAGGCGGGATCTTTCAGGGTGCCCGGGGTTCCTCAGCACGCCATAGGGACCCACTGCTCCCGAGACAGGCTTGTCATTGCTGAGATCAGAGTGGCCGAAGAAAGCCGCTGTCTCCTGTTGTTGTTGAAGCCTGCGATTGCTGGAGTGCACACATAGTTAGTGGGAACGTGCCGTCCTTAGTCTCCTAGAAAACTCCAAGCTGTTTCCACTTCCTCCCGACGCTTCTCCAGGCCCAGAGAGAGGGATGCTGTTTGCATACTGTCACCGAACACAACTCCATACACATATATGTGCCCAGAGCACGGATTAATATTCACAGCGCCCCCATGCTCTGCGTTTCAGGGAATAGCAAAGCTCCTGACACAAAATCCTTTGCAGCGTTTCACTGTTTTCTTTTTAATAAAATTTTTTGTTAACCTTATGTGTACAGATGGGTAGAGAGTGAAAAATAAGTCTTCATTTCCTCTTCACTCCACGTTGCCCACTTCAGTATTCCCAATCCTCAGAAGTAATCACCATTAATAGTTTCTTGTGTCTGCTTCGAAATACGTTATATAAAAGTATACATGTTTATGTGTGCGTATATTTTTTTCATAAAAGGTCACAAATAGAATCCTGCAGTACATTCTGATTTATAGTTTGGGTGGTTTTTTTTTTTTCACTTTACCAACATCTAAACACTCTCCTGGATCAGATGCATAGTTCTACCTTATCCTTGTAAAAAGCTACATGGTATTACATCATATACACGTGATGTGCTATCATTTATTTAACGAGAGCCTTACAGATGGAGATGCGCAATGCTTCTGTAGTTACGGTATTACAAATAATACTCAATGAGCATCCTTTGTTCATATCTGTGTCTTCCCAGGATACTATAACAAAATACCATAGACTGGGTGGCTTGAATAACAGAAATTTATCACCATTCTATTGGCTGGCAAGCCCACCTTCAGTGCCACCAGATTCAGCTCCTGGTGAGAGCCCTCTTTGGAATTGTCGGCAGACCCCTGCTTTCCAACCATGTGCTCACGTGGCTGGGACAGAGGTTTGGTCTCTCGTCTTGTTTTTACATACGGACACTAATTCCATCGCGGTAGACCCTCTCTCATGTCTTCATCTACTGACTACCTGGCAAAAACCTCCAAATGCCACCACATTTCAGGGTAGCATTTGAATAGGGGGAGGGGGACGGGGCGGGCAACACAAACATTCAGTCCATAATACTTTCTATATTTTTGCATCCTTGAGTAAATCTTTTTATAAGACATCTTGCTGTAATAGAAATTATATGGCTGGGTCAGATACTACATACCTTATATGTTGTTTTTTATAAACAGCTACAGAGTATTACATTGTATCGATGTGCTGTGCTACAATTTATGTAATTAGATTCTTATGGATGGATATATGGAATTCTTCAGTAGTTACGATATTACAAATAACGCTTAATGAACATACTTTGTTCATGTCTTCGTCTGCCCAGGTTGTTATAACAAAATTGCTTCCAAAAAGTAGTGCATGAAAGTACTGTAGCTCCACATCACTTCCATTCTGTTCATTGCTAAGCTTTTCATTTTATTTATTGCTAAGCTTTTAAACATGTTCCAATCCAATAGGCAAATCATGAAATCTTACTCCATTTTTTAAGAAAAATATTTAAAATTAGCTTGAGCATCTTTCAAAGTACCATTGGCAACTTCTCTTTTAGTTCTTTGAATTACTTCTTCAGCCCTTTTACTTATTTTTGTATTGAGTTGTCTTTGTCCTTATAATTTGTAATAGCTTTTTGGATATTTAAGAAACTAGCATCTTGGGATATGTGTTGTTTACATTTTTCCCACATTGTTGCTTGACTGGTGGAATGTTTCAGTTACTTATTACTTCATAACAAATTATCTTACGTCTTAAGAAATATTCTAAAGATTTATTATTTTTTATTATTTTTGACAGAGAGAGAGAGATACAGAGACAGAGACAGAGAGAAGGGGGAGGGCCCAGAACAGTCTCCATAGTTGCACATCATTGGTTTTTCCACATAGTTTCATTCCACAGGTGGGCGAGGGGCTGCACAGGGCAGGAACTGGGCCGGGGTCTCACCCCGGTGAGAACTGAACTGGGGGAGCTCCCAGTTCAGCATGTGGGTCCACACGGGCCAGGGCCAGGATTCGATCCTCGGTCCCCGGGGCTGCAAAGTGAGCGCTTAACCCACTGAGCCATCCGGCTTCCCCAAGAAATATTTTATTACTCCTCACAATTCTGAGCATCGTGAATCTGTACAGAGCACGGCAGCGACAGCATGGCTCTCTGTGTGGCACCTGTGGGGATGGTGGTATCTCAGGTCGCCTTTCCCCTCAGGATATTTAGAGCTCTGCTGGGAAGCAAGGACCGGCTGGGGGCGAACTGGAGGGTCCTGCCCAGGGCCCTAGTTCTGGGGCCATGGCTCTCGTGTCAGCTTGGTTCTTTGGTTCTCCTGGATGGAGACGCGGGAACTGTGCCCCCGCGTGACCCCTCCACATGACCTTTCAGCCTCGTGTCTCCTGCAGGGAACTGAGATCTGAAACTTCTATCATATTCTGTTTATTAGAGCAAATCACAGGCCGGGCTCTGATTCAAGGTGAGGCGTCTCCATAAGAACAACATCTTGCAAGGTGTGTGTTCATGGAGGCCGCTGGGTGAGCCGACCCCCAGAAAATTCTGTTCAGTTTTGTTGCCATGGAAAATTTTAAAACTTTTTCTTGGTAGTCAGATATTTGGATCTACTTCTATCTAGATGGCTTCTGGCTTTAGTGCCTATTTAGATAGGATTATGCTACTCCCAAATTATACAATTTTCGTCCATTATTTCCTCAAGTACTTTTGATGCTTTGATTTTTTTTCTTTCACATTTAAATTCTTGTTTTATTTAAATTCACTTTATTTTTAAGGAACATAATGGAAATCTAAATTAAATTTTGTTATTTTTGTTTGTTCCAATGCTATCTATAAAATAATCGATAATTTCCCACCAATCTAAGTACCATCTTTCTTACTAACTAAATTCTGATGTTGATGTATGTTTATTTCTATACTCCCTGTTTGCTACTCTTTTCCAGTTTCTCTCCATCAACAATAACACCAAACTGCTGTGAATAGCAGGGTTTCCTTCAGTATTTTCAGGTACATGGAAAACAGGAACATGATCCAGGGTTAGGTGACATGAAAAGCCAGCTCTTCGAAGAGATGGGAGATCTAGCAGGTACGGCCTATTGGAACGAGAAATGGCCAGGAACACACAACCCCAGCGCCACCACTTCACTTTCCATAGACCACGGTCTATGGCAGGGGTGCTAATCCTTGTTGAAAACACTAAAATGACTGACTTGGGGAGGCTGGATGAATTAGCTGAATTTTAGGTTCATCTGACTTACATTTGTTGGGCTCAACTATAAGTCACCCTACCCTGTGGTTCCTAAGACAGCAGCTCTCACATGGGAAATGGCGCCCCTCGTATGTGGTGGGGACTCTTTTCCCTTTGTCACCAGGGAAGTCTAGGCAGGAGGGGACAGAGACACTTGACAAAAGGATATTGTGAGCAAAATTCCAGTACAAATACAGAATGTGCATCTATATGTGGAAGAATTAGAGACTTGCAAGTGTGGTTAATTTGCAGAAACGGGTTTTAAGCGTCTGTGTAGTGAAGATGCTGATCACCTTAACGGTGACGGCTCCATGCAGTGGCGGTCTTCTGGGACCACTCTTTTCAAAGAGCTTCAAGAGATGTGTACAACGGGGCACTGGCTCACGCGATAACGGAGGCTAGTACGCCCACCGACCTGCCGTCGCAGGCAGGGGACGAAGGGAAGCTCATGTAATCCTATAAATCCAGCCTGAGTCCTGAGGCCTAAAACCAGGGAACCAGTGCTGTAAATCCTAGTCAGCCCAGCCCCGAGCTGGGGGGCTGAGAATCTTAACCAAATTACTTCCTGGGGGGACAAATCATGCTGATTTTGCCGTCAGGCGTATATACGAGTATACTACCTTGATAAACACGAACTGATGTCTTGGGGCTTTACCCTTCTCATCAGCCTATTCAGGGTACTTCCCTGTCATTGCCAAAATCAAGTCAGCACCGACAACTCCTTCCTGAAAACACAAGTACGCTATTTGGACCACGTGGGAAAATATAAATAAGAAAATAAATCTTACCTTAATCCCACTTCCCAGCGATAGACACTATTCACCTTTTGTTGGATTTCCTTTATCTGAGGATCAGAACATTTGGTAAATATTTTATAAAAGCACAAAGCTACATTTATTTTTGGTTTTCCCCCAGCCTCCCTCAGAATATTACCTACAGTTGTAGGTGGGGGAAGTACTGGTCTAGCGGGATAGATCTTCCAACCTTTACGAAAACGGGTTTACATGATAACATTTTGTAATTCTAATTGTTGGATGCACTGGAACATGTTTTCATCTGGCCTCCTTTTTGGACAATGGGAAATCTATTCATACAAACATTTTTCTGAAGTTGCCCACTTTTGCCTAATCTGTGAAATCTGTGTCGGCCTTCCTGGGGCCTCCCCACCCCCCACTCATCAGCGTGGCCGTACTGTCACGCCTGCGGGGGACAGGACACACGAGCTGACCAGCCCTGTGGGCGGGTGACGCCAGCTGCTGGTCTCAGGCAAGCGACGCCGTGGGCGGACAGTCACGGCACCTCCAGATGTCAAGCCGTGATTGGCCATCGATCTGTTAAGAGATTGTTCCCCATCACTATGCTAGACCTTTCTCCCCGTGCAAATGACCAAGGAACTACAGGCACAATTCTGCAATAGGACACAAGCCACAGTTCTCTCAAAAGCTGTTCCAAGGGGAGGAATTCCCCAAATTTTCGTCTAACTACACAGTTTTAACTATCACTCCAGAGACATGAGGATTTGGGGAAACTCACCACGTGTCACTTTGCAGGTTCTGTCTGTCCCGTCGGCTTTACCCAATACCAGTGCGGCGCTCCGATGACCGCAGACCCCAGCGGCGTCAGCCCCGACCCGCCTTGTTTCACATCATGTGCACACACGCGACCACAGCACTCTCAGATGAACACTGACTGTGATGAGCTCACACGCATGTGCCTCCGTTTCCTTATCTGCGCAACGAAGAGAATTAAACGCTCCTTGGAGAATGGGTGTGAAGTGTGCATTCAAACAACATAACGGAAGGGGCGTAGGGAAAGAGTAAACACGTGCTATACAGGGACAGGGAATCCGTGTCACCCGTGTGTTACATTCGTGAGTCTATAAACCTGAAGCCCGTTTCCCCTCCAGCTCTTCATTTCTGGGGCACACGGCGTTTTCAAATCAAGCACGTCTATAGTTCCGAGGAGTCACTGGGCCCAACTAAGCTGACGGCTCATTGAGATTCTTTTATAATATTTTAAGTTTCACAGACTTATTTTAACTAGAAGACAGGCACATAGAAGACAGCTTGACGTAGGAATTACAAGTATCAATTCTAGGGGTTCTGCTATCCTGGGAAAATGTGCTTGGCTGCAAGTTGGTTTGTTATATTCGTTCTTTCATTACTCAGTGACTGGAGAATTTTTCTTGATTTTCTAGAAGATATAGTAGATATAAAAAGCTTTGCTTGGAAAACAAGAAGGCTCTTCATAGGCCACAAACAACGTGCGTTACAATGCAGGGGGGAGGGCACACTTCTAAACCAAAACGTGGTATGGAAGCAAAATTCGTTTTTAAGACCTGCACACATATTATTGAAATCTGTTATTTACCACTTGAAATTGCATTGCTTGGGAGGCCAGAATGGCTCAGTGGGTTCAGCACTCATCCTGTAGCTTCAGGGTCTGGGGATCGAATCCCGACCCTGGCCCATGTGGACACAGATGCTGAACTGGGGTGTGGCCCCAGTTTGGTTCTCACTGGGTTGTGCATCCCATGCGGGAGGCCCCCGGCCCAGTTCCTGCCATGCGCAGCCCTGTGCCCACCTGTGTGGAATGAAACTATATGCAACTATGGAGACTGCTCTGGGCCCTCCCCCTTCTCTCTGTTTCTCTCTGTTGAACACACTAACAATAAATCTTTAAGTCACAGTGCCTTGTTCTCCAGTGCCAGCAAAGCACCCTTCTTGTCGAAGGGGCATGGGTCTGGCCAAGAGACGTTAGCAGCGAGATCTGGGAGCAGGTCTGGGGCAGAGCTCTGGAAGGAGAGCCCAGGGCACACGGAAGGAAGGCGCTGCTTACCTGGAGCAGGAGGGACAGCGGAGTGAGCAGGGTGACTAGAGGGGGCTCACGAGGCAGCAGCAGCCCAAGAGCAAGCTGTGTAGTAGCAGCTTCACTCCCGAATGACATCGCCAGCTTCCAGGCTCCGGGGGGCTCCTGGGAGGGATGGAGGCAAGGGATGAGAACTGCAGCCCGAACAGAAGAGAAGAGACTGGGGGTCCTGGATACTGTGGACCCTGCTGTTCTTCCGCTTTCCGGGCCAGGAGCTCAGGACACTGATCATGCCCAACACCCAGAGGAGAAAAGTCAAAAGGCCAGGAATACCCTGAAAACAGCCTCCCCTGTTTCGGAGTTGCTGGGACCCCCATTTCCTCCTTTCCTTGCACAACCATGCTGTCCTTTCCTGTGCAGCTGTGACTGCTGCCTGCCGCCTGCTGCAAGGACAGGAACAGATGTGGACCTGCCTCTCTGGACATTATGACGTTGGAAGAGAACATGACCAGGAAGCAGGTCCAGTGCCATGGTTTTCCTGCTGTTCCACGTGTATTTTCAGGCCCCAGGGCAGAGCCGTCCAAGAGGTAGAAATAGACACTGCCCCCTGCAGGCCCGGGCCTGGGAGCCCACAGAGCATCACCGCTTTCTGATGAGCAAAGCTGTCACAGGGTCGGCCCAGGTTCCGGGAGGAAGAACCGAGATGGCACCTGCCACGGGAGGAATGCAGAACTCACGACCACATCCGACTCCGCCAAAGCCCTCTTCTTTCTAAGTGTAAACGCCGTGTCTCATAAGTAGGAGTGGACCCAATGGCTGTATTTCCTCTTCACTTGTAATTATGCCTCACCGTCCTCGAGTCTCATCATGGCCCTGCCTCCTCTCCACCCGCATCTCTCCTGCAGGACTGCGGAGTGAATCTCCTGTCCACGCCTCACACGCTGGTTTCCAGCCCCTGGATTTCCCTGGTTCGGTTCCCACCAGCTAAGCGGACCCTGTCCAAGCTCCTTCCCTGGGCATTCCTACCTGTCCTTCATTGCTCAGCTTCTTCAAGAAACCTTCCTTCAGAGCCTGTCCAGAGTCCCCAGCATGTTCTCATCCTTTCATTCATTCATTCATTATTTGTTCATTCAATCATCTGTACCACAAATACTGACGGCGACATGAACGCCTACTCCATCTAGCCACAGGTAAGGCACAAGGTGGTGGAGGGTTAGCTGGGCAGCCTCGGGTGCCACACGGAGGTTGGGGTCTCCTGGTTGTGCACATCTATTCTGTGCTGCAGGTCCTTGGCCACGTCCACACGCTGTCAATACCCTCAGAGAACAGGCCGGTCAGGCCCCAGTCGCTCCGTGAGACCAGCGATGCAGAGTGCACTCACTTTCTTTTGCCAACCACGCTGCCTCTTTCTTGCAGACTCTGATGCCAGTGGAAAAAAAATAGAAAAGTCACCTGGCTCGGTTTTTGATCAGGGTGCTTAAGAGCCGGGGTTGGGGTCCAATTTTGAATTTTCCTGCCGTGGCAGTTAAATGGAGGCTTTGTATGACCATTGTCCCATCATTCTTCTCAGCTGTGTTTTTACTAGAAATGTGTCCCACTGGTCCTGAAAGCTACCACATGTAAGAAACAAATCAATGCAAAGTTAAACTGAGAAAATAGCAGCAAAGTGGCCTATGGAAAATATCCCGCTTATAGCATAGAGTGAGTTCTGTCTTTTCCACCTCAGCTTTTGGAGTTGCTTCACATTCAGATTCACCATCTTAATGTTTGGTGTCATGAGAACATGACTTGACTTCAGGACAGAACAAAATAATGTCAACATTGAAAATGAATATAGTTATAAATAATGAGCCACCTTTAACCAATACTCACACCATTTTAGTGCTTGTGAACAATTTAAAATGATGAAAACAATGTAGAGCACTGGACATCGACAATGATGTGTTCATAAACAAATACAAGGGAGGTCGCTAAGAACAATGACCACATGGAAAGGTGATTTGTGAAAGGTTTCATGCAAAAAGACTAATGTCACTTACAACATAAAAGTGGAAAGAATTTCAAGGGTGGAGATATTGAAAGGAGCGTGTTGTAAACACAGGGAAATGCATGAGCGAAGCATGATTCGGTAAAGAAGATGTGGTACATTTACACAATGGAACACTACTCAGCAATAAGAAAAGATGAAATGCAGCCATTCGTGACAACATGGATGGACCTTGAAAACATCTTATTAAGTGAAATAAGTCAGACTGAAAGAATCAAGAAACATATGAGCTCACTTATAGATGGAATATAAACCTGAAAGGAACAAAGAAACAGATTTATGGACACAGTCAATAGTTTAGTGGTTACCTGAGAGTAAAGGGGGAGAGGGAGGGGGAGTAGGAGGGAGTAGGGAGAGGGCACCAGATATGTGGTGATGGAGGATGAGCTGATTCTGGGTGGTGAGCACATAATGCAATGCATAGACGATGTCATATAGAATTGTACACCTGAAAACTATGTAATCTTTACAAACCCCCCAAAAAAGAGATTTGGAAGCAAAGTAGTTGAGATGCATGATGGTCCAGGTGCAAAGTGGCTCTCGGTACGGAAGGTGGGAGCCACATTGACAACAGTTTTGGGTCTCAACCTGATGAGACCGTTTTTAGTTTAGAAGGGAATGGGGCAGCACCGACATTTCTGAGAAAGCGTGGATGTTTTCACAGCGATGCTTGAGGAAGGTTAATACTCTCTTAGCATTTGTCGTCAGAATTAGTTAACCGAGATCATTACACGAATCCCATAGAGTTCTAGGAAGGATGCGTTGGGTCTGAACGGGTCCTATGGCTGACAGGAGGGGGTGGCACACAGGGAGCCATTGATGGCAGTGGCCACAGACGTATTTACGTCCAGCGGGTAGTGGACTGATGGTGCGAAGGACTGGTAGGTGAACAGTGCGGTCAGTGAATAGAGAGAGTGGTGATCCAGGTGCCTCCCAGGTTCAGACCTTTCCCCCAGAAGGTGCAGGACAAGCCTCTCCATTTAGAGAATAAACCCCGCAGGGTGGTCTCAGCTGGAATGGGAGTGGGATCAGTGATGAATGTGGCTTGTTTGTTTGTTTGTTTGTTTGTTTGTTGAGAGACAGTGAGAGAGAGAGAGAAAGGGGAGGGCCCAGAGTAGTCTCCATAGTTGTACATCATCAGTTGTGACGTGGTTTCATTCTACACAGGTGGATGTGGGGCCACGCAGGGCGGGAACTGAACCGGGGGCCTCCTGCATGGGAAGTGAGAACCTTCACTGCCATCTCGTCCTGGTGGTTACCAGTTGTGCTGCAGTTCAGCACATGGGTTTGCATGCACTGGGGCCGGGAATCAACTCCTAGACCTGCAACTGCGAAGCAAGCATTCAACCGCTGAGCTATCCTGGCTTCCCTGAATGTGGCTTTTGACTCAGTATGTTTGTTCATTCAAAAATAATTTGTCATGTCCTGCTTTGTGCCAAATAGCACGTGCTGAAACGTTTGACAGGGCAGCGATGACTTCGGTGGGCCTCTCTCGGAGAGCATGCACAGGTTTGGGGAGAAAGGTATGGCACAGCTGGGGCGATTCTCAGAAGCATCCCTGCAGCAAACTCCACAAGACATGTTCTTTGAAACTGAATCCTTTCTTACTCACCTTGGGGTCCTGATTGGTCATGGTCATGATCGTCATCATACAAGTGTTGGGTTGTTGTTTGCTGAGCACTGAGCGAGTCATGTTAAAGATACTTTATTACCTAAGTGCTCACAGAGCCTGTGTGAGGTAGACACTGCTACTGAGTATGCATTTCACAAATGCAAACTGAGGCCCAGGGAAAATGAAGAACACGCCCAAGGTCATACTTATAGTGAGCCTGTTCTTCCCACAGTGAACAGACACAGCATGGTGAGGGTGATGAAGTGTATGAGGATTGTGCCTACTATGTATTTTAAACTCTATCCTCTATTATCGTAGTGCATCTGGAGCATCAGTTCCCAAGCAGTGGTATGCGTTCCCCGGGGCTGTTCAGGGGCACGTGAAAAATACCCAGTGACAATATGTAACTGTTACAAATATTGTCGAATTAAATCTGTGGTTTGTACTTTCAGTGTAGTAATTTTTCTTTCCTAACTTATTACCCCATTTCCACTATTTTGCATTAAGATAGGCACTGAACAAAAGAGTTAGGATTTTGAAACCGCTGTTTTAAAAACAAAGGGCACAATTTATAGAAATGGCTTTTAAAAGGGACACACAAGTGGAAAAGGTTGGGAATCACTTGATCTAGAGGGTATTTTATTGCCTTAAAAAGCTCACTGGCTGACATTGGGTATAAATGAGTGAGCAAACCTCATGAATTCTGTGCTCTTAACTGGCTGAGCTAATCAGCGACATGTTCATGTGATTTTGTAGTAGCTCTGCTTTCAGGTTACTCATCAAAATCCTCGTAGTTGGAGTTATCTTTATGTTTGCTTATCAGAGCTTACTGAAAGTCGCTTTTGTCCTAACACCGTACAGGAGGAATACGGGTATATTTCTTTATTAAGCACATTTAAAACCAAACATTGGTTTCTGTCACCAAATATGTTGTCCACAGCCTTAAACTGATGACCAATGTCACTGAAGGGCCATCATTTTAAGAATGTTAGGGTACGTACACTTAGGAGAGATGAAGATGTATAGTAAGGAATTGGGGATTGTTTGCTTTAATTTCAAACTTCAAAAGCACCTGCTCCCTCCAGGTCTAGGTATGTATATATATAATCACCCACAGAGCCCATCACGATCCACAGGGAACATGCCGGTAATTTGTAAACCATGCACTTCCAAGAAGTCTACTCAGGAATGCTTGTAAGAAGTCTGGAGAGGACTAAATGAGGACACGGCTCTAAAAGCATCTGATGACTTGAAACTCTTAAGGCGTAACAGGCTCTTAACCTACCTATTTGCTCTTCTTGAAGCAGCAAATTCTCTCTACCAAGACCTATAATTAGGTCTGTTTTCTCCATAGGTGGCTCAGACACTCTAAGTCTTTTACCTCTGAAAAACCTAGATTATGTCACAGTGAGATGTATTTGTCACTGCATTTGGCACTTCACAAAGCCATCATGTTGTTTGGCTGCAATTCGGAGACAGAATTACGTTGGGCGAGGGGATTGATACTTGGAGGATGTTCTGAAAACAGACTTTCTGTCGTTTCTGAAGAATCACTGAAGCTTATGTGAAGACCTTGAAGCCTCGTGTATAGCATGATAGGTGCCCAGCAAAATAACCCTAGTCCGTCCCTCTGGTATCCAATTTTCAGTCATGCATGGAGCAATAAGAAATTGGCAGAAGTAACCAAAACTGGCAGAACCCACTGGTATCTTAGCTCTAATTACAAAACGTGCTTTTGTAAGGTGACCAGATGTTAACATGGGTAAAGCGGGACACCATTGACCGGGGGGAGGGGGTTCTTGATGAAAAATTGGGTCTATCTCCCGCCGTTCCCTAGCTTGTCGTGCATTCTTTCCAAACATCGGGACTTTTTTTAAATGCTGCGGGACGCGGGACAAATTGTTAAAAATCGGGACCGTCCCACCACAAGCGGGACGTCTGGTCACCTTATTTTTAGTTTAAAAAGATAGGTTCTTTTTATGGTAAGATTGTTTCCTGCAGCTTAAGCTGGTCATAGTATTTCCTCAGGGTGTCCATGAAATCAGTTGTGACACTAACAACGGAAGCAAAATGGCAAAGCAGGTGCCGAGCTGTGTCCCTCCTGGGCCACCGCCATGCCTCCCTCTCCCTTGTTTTTAAACATGGCTGAGTTCTGACTCTGCACATTCATAAAACTCCCCTGACAACACTTTAAAGGCTTTTAAAAGAATGTCCCTCCTAACGTGTTCCATTAGAGCGGTGATTGTTATTGTTGTTATTTCGTATTTTGTAGCAGGAGTGAAATCTCCCTTGGGGTATACTGAGAACGGATTGAGAAATTCTGACCACAGATCATAGTAGCCCACTTCATGTTTCGCCACATCGGTGAGTTCCGCCTGCTGTCTGGCATCCTGGTGGGCTGCAGGGTCTCAGAGCAACGATGTCTCCTCTGGAAGACGCGATTGTTCTAAGACCCTGCAGGCAGAGAATGGGAAGTAGACCTGAGTTTAGTGTGAAATAGCGTGATGGGAAATAAGCTCTATTTAAGAACTAACAGATCATTTCCCATTTTCCTTGTAGACTCATGTACTGGGATTTAGAATTCTGTTCCCCAAATCAACAGTGCTTACGGGAAGTTAAGACAGACTGTTCCATTTTTATTTTATTGTTTTCAGAGAAGGCAAGACAGAGAGAGAGAGAAAGAGGGAGGGCCGAGAGCAGTCTCCATAGTTGTACATTATTAGTTGTGACGTGGTTTCATTCCACACAGTTAGATGTGGGGCTGCGCAGGAGGGGAACCAAACTGGGGGCCTCCCACATGGGAGGCGAGAACCTTCACTGCTGAGCCATGCCAGCAGTTTCCAGCTGCACTGCAGTTCAGCGTGTGGGTTTACACAGGCTGGGGCTGGGAATCGATCTCTGGACTTCACAATTGCGAGGCAAGCTATCAACCACTGAGCTATTCTGGCATCCCAAAAAGTATAATCAGTGTTTTAATAAATAAAATTTTATTGGAACACAATCAGCCTATGAATTTACATATTGCCTTGCCTAGTACTTCTTTATCCCCTGTTGCAACAGCAGAGGTCTGTGGTTGTGACAGGGACCTCAGGGCCTGCAAACCCTAAAGTACGTATTATCTGACCCTTTACAGAAAAGCTTTGCCTGGCCCTTGCTTAGGCAGTAAATATCATTTCTTCATGGATGACCATCCATCTAGACTCATTTGAATACTACAGATTCAGAAGAAGTGTAGGAGCGAATTTCCCTGTATTCCATCATGGCCTAACTAATCAGAGTCCTCTCTTAGGAGCGGATTTGCTATTGCACTGAAATCAGGAATTACAGAAAGCAGAAGAGTAAAAATAAATGACTTGAAAAAAGAATTTCCATTCAGATTGAAATCTCTCATTGTGAAAATACAGTCCTACATAAAAAATTGCATATTAAGCACTTTAAGGTCACAGAAAATACAGTGACAGTTTGAAACATTAGAATTGAATTCTGTTCAATACACAAGAGTTGCATTTAATATCTTTCTCTAGCTAAATATGTCACAGTAGAATTTCAAAATGAAACTAAGCTTCAGAATGAAATTTACCTCACAGCCGTGGCCTGCTGTGTGTTGTCATAGGTGTTGAAATTTCATTTTCATGCTGTATAAACTGATAGGCATACTTAACTGGGGAAATTAGTTGACAGGACACATCTTCACCAAAATTACTGCATTAGAAACATACCAATGCACCGCACAATGTGAGCATTTTCTATAATTGTGTATTGCATGAAACTCTCAAGTAATTATAGTGCCATTGTGAAAAAGGTACCCTAGAACAGGGGTGTCAAACTCAATTAAAACACAGGCCATTTGGTGCAACAAGCAAGATTCACGCAGGCCACATCACATTTACAAATGAACGGAGTCAGCGCGTTTATACACGCCCACAGGCCCCCAGGAAAGGCACTGGGCCACATGTATACTCGTCTTCAGTAGTTAATTAATGAGGGAATTGTGTGGGCCACCAAGAATTACCTCTGGGGCTGCATGCAGCCCACAGGCCGCCAGTTTGTCACCCCTGCCCCACAACAAGCTTGCGCAATCCCACATGTGGCCCAGCATGGCTTTGAATACAGCCCAACACAAAATTGTAAACTTTCTTAAGACATTTTGAGATTTGCGTGTGTGTGCGTGTGTGTGATTTTATTTTTAGCTCAGCAGCCATCCTTGGTGTTAGTATATTTGCTGTGTGATCCAAGACAACTCTTCTTCCAATGTGGCCCAGGGAAACCAAAAGGTTGGCCACCCTGCCCTAGAAGGAAGTATTCCCAAAATAATCAAGTAAATTAGTTTTAGTTGTCAGTTAACTTAATGTTATACTTAATGTCACTTTACCTCTCATTCCACAGATTGAATTTTCAAGAATAACACACAAAAAAGTCATTCTATCATTTTCTGTCTGTGACATCAATGTTTTTTAGATACTGTTTCTGGGTAGATGTTGGTACCATCCTTTAGTGTTATGGTTCAGATGTTAAGTTTCTGAAGCATATGATTACAAATCAAAGTTTAGAAAATTTATTTTATTCAGTTATACTTGTGTACCAAACATGTTTGTGAAATCTTTTGGTTAAATACTGAATTTTTCTTGTACATTTTTCTCTGGCTAGATTAAATTAAGATTTATTGATAGGTGATAGATAGATGGATAAAGGCAAGATTTAAAGAAATGTGAATGCCTATCCAGAATCATTTCTTTAGTCAACCTTATTCACTGATCTTCACATAATTTTGCTTTATTACAGAAATGAAGGGGGAATAGCTAGCACATACTTGAGTCCAGGGACTCTGACCTCTCCCACAGTTGTTGGAACTTGGGAAGCCTAAGTTGACCTTGGTTTAAGCCTCAGACACAGAATTTCCACCCCCGTTTGGGATAACAGATGAGAAGTGGGCAGAATGAGCAATACCTGAGCCCCTTCTGCATGCATGTGTTTCCTCCAGGAAAACCTGGAGGAAGCTGCTGCCCTGGGAGCCCTCTGGCTTCCTGCTGCTTCCGGGAAGTGGGCCCCCCCAATGCCCACTCCCCCCAGCTCCAGGGCTCCACACCAGTGCGCCCAGTGTGACCTCCAAAACTACACCCATGCACACTGTGGAGGAATGCCAGTGTGGGAACACAGAAGAGAAAGGCACAGATGCACAGAAGTCAAGAAGAGTAGAGGACTCCTCTGTGTCTAGAGTGTTGAGATGGTTTTCCAAAACACAGGGCCAGACAAGTTTGGTTTTGTTTGGTTTTGTGTGTGTGTTGTAGTTTCCATGTGCTCTTTCCGTCTGAGGCAAAGAGCAGGTGCTTCTAGATTGTCTGTTTTCAGATGACCTTTCGGGGTTTGCGTTGCTTTCTCGGTAGAGTGGGTCCATTCGTCTCCGGTGCTTCCTGTCCCTGGGCCTTACTGTGAGGCTCCAGGGAGGCCCTGCAGGTGCACCTTAGGTGACACGGAACCTTGTTATTGAGTTCCCATTGTCCAGGAGACGGTGAAGCGCCCCTCTGCACTTTGTTAAGTCGCTGATCACGAAAGCCTCATGGACCGTAACGCCGTTGGGCAGGCCTCTCCCCCGTCAGGTGATTTGGGAAGCACCCGTAGTTGCAGCTGGATTTGTGAGATCTGCTCGTCCAAGGGGAGGCTGCTGCTCTGCACCCTCCAGGTGCCTCTGGGAAGCCTGGACCAATTGGCACATCTGTCCTCCTGCATGAGGATCTCGTCTCTCCCCTGCTGGAATTGTACACAAACGTCCCCTATAGGCGCCACCTCTTACACACACACACACACACACACACACACACACACACACACACCTCCCCACACACACACACACACACAGGAAAGAAGGCAATGCAAGCCTTCCTGCTTCTCTAAACGTGCTGGTTACTGCCAGCAGCCTGCCCTGCACCCCAGACGGGAGGGGTGTTCAGGACACCAGGGGGCTCTCTGACATCTGCTCTCCACGTGCTTTGAGTTCCTGACAGAATCTCGCAGGGGCTCTGAGTGCAGGGAGGAGGCAGGCGACATCAGGAGCACCGATGAGGCCCTTTGCTGGCTCTTCCTGTGTCCTGCTCATACAGTTCAAAGGTGGTCTTTCCCTTGAAAACATTTCTTTGCGTATGAAAGCTTAGAAATTGAAAAAAAAAAAAAAAAGTACAGAAATAACTGGCTTTCCCCAAATGCCATTGACATAACTGGTCAGGAGTTCAACAGGAGCCATGGCAGAGGTTCTTACCATCTTGAACATCCTGGCTGAATCTAAAGGATTTTTCTGGAACCTTTTCAGAACAAATGACCTTGTACTTTTGGGTTGCATATGCCATGAATATTTGTGTCTCCCCCACCCCCCCACCCCAAAGTCCTATGTTGAACCTTAACCCCCAATGTGATGGGGTTAGGAGGTAATTAGGTCATGAAGGTGGAGCCCTTCTGCATGGGGTCAGAAACCCCAGAAAGCTCCATCAGCCCCTCCCCCCTGTGAGACACAGCGAGCAGATGGCAGTCTACGAACGTGGAAGTGGGCTCTGCCAGACCCCAGATCAGCTGGTACCCTGGTGGTGGACGTGCAGCCCTCAGAGCTCTCAGCAGCACGTAGTCTATGAGCCCCTGGGTCTGTGCTGGTTTGTTCCAAGCGGCCCCCACAGCCTGCAACAGCGCGAAATTGCAGGCTCGCTTTCTTTCCCTTCCCCGTGATTGCCGATGGCGCTTCAGTGGAAACAAAGATGAGAAGGGAAGGCAAGGAAGGCAAGTGTCCGCGAAGTGCTTTCCTCTCATGAGACATGGGCTCTAGGAGAGGAGATGGGCCACATGTCCCAGCCTCTGGGAACAATTCCCCAGCAGGAAGCTTGCTTTTCTACACCTGTCCCGTAAGCCCATGCTAGGACCCTGTAGCCTCACTCCTTTCTGGGGACAGGTGTCAAGATGATTCCCTGGTGTTTCACGTGCAGAGAGGAGTACTTACTACTGGTAGCATGTGGGGAAATAAAATAGGGATCCAGAGCTGCACGTATCTGCACATAAATTACCCACAGTTCTAATATGACCACAAATGTATATGCATAACAGGTTGGAGGCAGCACGGGCATGCAGTCATATCTCTCAGTGCCACAGACTTGACTTTTATGCATAAATGTGCACGATTAAAATTCAGTTTTGCAAAGTTGGTTAGATACGGTCATTTTTGTATATCCTCGCACATGTTATCTAACAGGGAAAAAAATCTATTCACCAGATACTTCTGCCATGTGCCGCAAGGAACTTTTCTTTCATGAATGATTTTTTGCTTTGAAAATGTAAAATGTTGAAATGCATTGTCTTTTAGAATTTTTAATAGGATATTTTAGAGATAGCAGTGTCTACATATAACACCCCTATAGATGTATTCTAAAATTAATCATGAAAAAGCACAAATAGGAACTTTGAATCCCAAACCACTGTTTATATCTCACAGAGTATCAGATTCCAAGCATCTCTCCTAAAGTACAATATATTTTGACAGCTTTCTCTTGATTGGATGCATTTTCATCCACTTGTAATGTGCATAGACCTAAAATGAAGAAAATGGCATGCTGTTGCTAAGTGGATATTTCACAGATTAGAAACAAAAAGCAAAAGCTTTAAAATACACTATAATTATGTAAAATGCTGTGATTTTACTTTGATTTTCTAAAATAAAAATTAGAAGGTTGGAAATGGAAGAGACTCTGTAATGATCATTTCAAGGTGTGTTTTCAAAGATTAATTTTGTAACTTTAAAAAGCTAGCCACGTTGTCCTCTGTCATAATCCCTTTTATGCCACCAGTACAGAAATGCTGGTGCTCAATTTCATGGATCTGTGGGGGAGACTCTGTAAAATATTCCTGGCCTGGCTACTCCCAGTAGCCTTTGTTGTCACTTACTTGGCTTCTTGCCGAGGTAATGATCTGGTCTTGAAATTCTCAATCCTTCAACTCATATTTGACTCACATGCAATGAGAACATTTTCTTCCCTTTTTTTTGGGGGGGGGGGTTCTGTTGCAAGATAGCCCAACTGATTAACAGGGGTTCCTAACTTAGCTTGGTGAATAAATCACTTAAGGAGTTCAGAAAAAATACAGAATCTAAAGAGAAACCCCGGTGGTCTGGATTTGGTTAGGTCTGGAGTAGAGTGTATGAATTAAACACTTCTCCAGGGTGAAAAAGAGACAATTTCAGGTGTTGGTGAGACTGTGACACAGCTGGAACTCTGAGAGCCTTGGAACTCTGCAGATGACAGCGTAAACTGGAATCGCAAACGAGTTCTTCTGTCTACGTGTCCTGAGCTCTCGCATGCTGAGGACACTGCAATTCCGCTCATAATTATGTGCCCAGTAGAAGTGCATCGGTATCTTTACCAAAAGATGCACACGAATATTCAGAGCAACACTATTCAAAATAGTCAAAGAGTGAAGGCTACTCAGATATGTTCCTCAGTAGCAGGATGGATACATGAAACATAATAAATGTATCCTTTTAGGATCCTACAGAGCCATGCTGGCTCCATGGCTGTGTGACCTGCGACTTGGGCACGACCCCATTCTAAAAGGGCCCGTGCTTGGTTTACTTTTGTATTGCCACCATCTTGTAATTTGTGGGTTTTGAACAAGGAACCTGCATGTTTGTTTTGCCTGGGGCCCTGCAAAATAGTGTCACATGAGAAAAGTCAAACATAAAATAATACGTCCTGTGTGATTTCAAAAAGAGGAGAAAAATGAAGCCATAGTCTTGGAAATCAGGATGGTGGTTGGCTTTGAGGAGATGTGAGGGACCAGACACGTTTCTGGATGCTTGTAATGTCTCATTTCTGTTTTGTGGCGACATAGGTGGGTTCCCATTTTGAAATGTTATTAAAGAACACTTATGATATGTAATTATTTCTGTATATTACATTGCAGATTATATTTTAAAATATCCTTTCTTCTTGAGTTTGACATGGGAACACCGTCTGGTCTAATTCGTCAGGGGTTTCATTTTGACGTAGAGTGCTTGGCCTTTCCCCGCGCATCCTCTTAGACACCAGAGACCAGACGGGAGAGAGTAAATGGCTGACCCAGCCTGGCACCTTCGCTTCTTCTGGAAAACGCTTCAGAGTTCCTGCCATTGGCTTCACTCAGCTCTCTCGCTTTTGCAGAAAATGAACTTATTTCCCTACTCTCTTGTTAAGAGCCCCTCGTATACGTGTGGGGGCACACATCACTGTCCACATGGGGAACTATATGGGGGAGATGTGACGATCAACATGGGGACATTCAATGGCCATAAAAAGGCCTGTCTGATCCAAACACCATACCTACCATGTAGCAGAACACTTCACATTCTCTCTTCAGTCACCGAGCATCGAAGCTCTCATTCAAATGCAAATGCGTCTTATTCATCAGCCCCCGGTCTTGCTTGCAGTAGGACACCGTACAGGCCACTAAATGATGACACACTCAGGGCTGTTTCAGTGGAAGGCTCATGGGAGCCGTGGTGAGGGGTGAGCTAGAGGACAGGGAGGGCAGCTGGGGGTGCGAGCACAGGCACTGGGGCTGTCGCTGGTTGTACAGCCTCCTCCCCCAGTCGTACCCCTGTGCACACCGAGTCAGAAATGAAGGCTCAGGAGAACCAAATGGCTTGAGACAGCGTCTCTGTGCAAGTGGGGCGCTTGGAATACAGAACAGGACTGAGACACAGCTCTTTGTGGCCTTTGTAGGGATCCTACCTCTGTGTTATGTTATAAAAATGACCTGACCCTCAAAACAGGGCTTTGGATTTCAAACTAGAAATTCTTGGGAGTCAATATAAAGTATTAATACTTCTGAAAAATGGTAATGCTAATATAGCAAAAATAATTCAATTTCATATATTGAAATCTTATACTGAATGTGATTTCAATTGTTTCCAGATGGTAGTTTTATGAAGGAGGAAGGCATCTTTATCCATGTTTCACGTGGTCAATTATTCCATGAAAGTTAAAATATTTCACAGGTGGTAACCTTTCTGAAAATTCACCTGTGTTATAAGGGTAGGAATGATTGATTATAATAGAAAATAAAATGAAAAATATTTGCAAAATTTAGAATATGTTCAAAATGATAGAACATTGACCTAGATAGAGCTCTTTTGGATGCTATACATTTTTTTAATATGAAAAGTAAAACAAGGGAAAAATTTTGATATCTTTAAATGCCAAAAAAATGAATTTAATAATCTCAAAATAAGGACAATGATAGATACTTTGATAGATATTATATAATATACTTTTAAGTGCCCAGAAAAAGAAAAAACAATATAATAATCACTATGACTTAAAAGAGAACAAAAATGTGAAACAAATTTAATTTGTCTGGCAGCCTTTAAAGAAGGAAACACAATAGCTGTGAGATACATGGATTTAAGTCCATCCTTAGATTTTCTTCCTCTTTGACAGTCTTCCACTGAATAGGAATCTAAGTCTTAGATTATACAGCTGTTGGGTAAAAGCTGTTCATCGGTTAAATAATTACACGCACTGAACACTGGTCACTTCCTACCAGAGTCCACACGTTCTCCAGGTGGGAATGGGAGGAGCCCACAGGACGAGAGCTTGCAAGTCAGACAACGGTTGTTTGTATTTCAGTGCCTCCACTTATCAATCATGTAACTGTGAGTGAGTTTCCTCGTATAAGTCAGCCAATTGGTGATCACTATATCCATGTCATTGAGTCATTAGTGCCTCCGGAGAAGTAATGCAGGTTCTTCACGTATCGGAAGGCATATAGCTGACTCTTCTCAGCATTAGTCTCTTGTCCCATCCCCACCGAACAAGGTGGATGTTTTGAGAAGGACCGTGATTACTGCTCAATACATCAAGTGGAGTACCTAGTTCTTCTTAGACAGTCAGCCAATTGACAGATGCTGAGTATTTACATGTTATCATGTACATACATAAGATAATCTCAGGACTCTAGGAAATTTTAGAACTTGGAGGAAAGTGAATGTCTATGACAAAGCTAATAGTAGGCCAAGGAGAAATGTGAGAAGGTTTCCAGGGAAATAAGGACCTGCGTGGACACGTGTCCTGTCTTTTGCTTATTGCAGTGGTATCTCTCCTGTAATCAGATACCTCACCCAGCAGACTAGTGGTTTCGTTTACAATTTGGAATGTAAAGTTATTATTTTCTCTGTAAGACGGGGATTCTCAGTTTTTCTCAGGCGGTCAGTGGGACTCAAGCTCGCTGTGAGGCAGATAGCAATGAAGGTGTTCCGTTCTATTCTTCAGGACTTCTGAGACACAATTAGCGTTTACTTATGATCTTGAGTAAAACTGTGCTTCTTGTTCTCTGTCACTACTGTGTGCTTTTCAGGTGAACGTAGTTTCCCCACAGGCCTCATGGCATCTAATCTAGGGTTAAGCACGCTCCCAGTACAAAGAGAGGAAGAAAGTGTCTAGGAGACACAGTTTCTACAGAGAACGGTCCAAAATGACAAGTCTGGGAAAGTGTCCAGACGAAAGCCCCAATTATTGACATGCACTCCAAAGGAAGAGCTACCACTAACTGCAGTGGGGGTTTGCGGAAGTCGGTGCAGCATTCACTGAGAACTTGCGTTTGTGTCCTTCTGCACTTTCAGCTGATTCACGTGAATAATAATTTAAAGCAAGGACTACCACTCCTTTTCTGGGAGAACTTTTCCACTGAAGCTTTGATTTTGATCTGGAACGATCATTGCTTCGATGGACTGTCTGGAGAGTGCCTCGCCACTGTGGACGGCAGAAGAGATGCCCTGCTCTGCTCTCTCCTTCCTCCTGCCCCCTCCTCCTCCATCGCGGGGAGGGGTTATGCTCCTGCCCGCGCAGGATGCTGGGAGAATGGGGCCAGGGTTACAAGCGCACCCCAAGGCAAGTCCTGCTCTGTCCCTCACCAGCCTGTGAGCCCTGGCAGGCAAGATCACTTGCCTTCATCTCTTCACGAAAGGATGTCAGCTGCCTGACGCTGTGTCCTGGGAGGAGGACAGAAGTCACCCACTTCCAGGGTGGTTGTCCTGATTCGAAGCAGTGAGTGTACAGTCCTCAGCTTGGCTCTTCGGGGCTCTTCCCAGTTTCATTGTAAACTCGTTGGAACCTGAGGCCATGTCTGCCTTGTCACCATGTCTGTCCTCAGCTCCAAGAGTGGTGCCAGGACATATAGGAAGTCACAGAATAGGCAGCATGAAGGGGTCCAGCTTGCTCTGCGTCTGGGGCATTTTCTCGGGGCCCTCAAGAGAGCTTGGGGTTTTTTTCTCGGGGAGGCGAGGTTCTGGGTAAAATGTGTGTCCTCCCTGACAATGGAGTTTACATATGGCCAGTGTGTCTGTCAGTCTTGTTACTGTTCTCTCTCTCTTTCTCTCTCTTCCTGCCTCCCCCATCCACCCATCCTGTGTCCTCTGTCTTCTGCTTCTCTCTCTTCTGAATGTACTGAGTACATGATTTTCCTAGCTCCAAATTCGTCCCACAAGAAAAACAGATTTTGTCTCCCATCTCTAATTTAGGCAACAGGCGTAGTCCATAATGCCCACACTAGCTCCCTGGAGTTCTCTAATTACCTCTAAAAATATTCTTCCTAATGACATGGATCACCAGTTTTCATAGTGAGAGTTAAAGGAGATGGAGTCCATGAAAACATTTAACACTGTCCCTGGCACCTAGTATACTATCAATAATTAATCATTGTTATTTAATAATTAATTACTTTTTTCTTATTGCCCTTCCTTCACAGACCAGACTATTTTTTAAATAGCTCCACTTATATCTTTTCTCTGCAATTAATATAAAATATTGATAGCCTTCTGATCATGAAGCATTTAAAATATTCTTATTTTGGTAGGGGAGTAAATAAATTGTGGTGAATTTATGCTGGCAATTCTAACACACACCAACAAAAGGAAACAGTGGCATAAATAATTTCAAAAAGAAGAACATGAGACAATTATGTAACATGTGTCTGATCTGGGAATGTGTGAGATGCGTCTGAGATGATATGA
Source organism: Craseonycteris thonglongyai (assembly GCA_004027555.1). NCBI lineage: Eukaryota > Metazoa > Chordata > Mammalia > Chiroptera > Craseonycteridae > Craseonycteris > Craseonycteris thonglongyai. The sequence goes on from PVKE010001372.1 coordinate 45,223, forward strand.
TGGCGAGATTCATCTAGCTTTGTGTGTGTGGCCCAATACTGAATTACTTCACATGCTAATTGAGTATAAAGTTGAAGAACATTAAAACGCAATCAGCTCCTTCTCTTTGTCAACCACAACCCTTGAAATTTTGTCACTAAGTTGGCTTATCATGTGCTTAGCTGTGGGGGCTTCTTCCGTCATCATCTTCTTTGTATCACTTGTCTCCTCAAGCGCATTGCTCGCCCCTGAGGACAGGCCAGCATCTTCACATCCGGACATTTTTTTCCTTCCCCTCACCCCCACTCCATTGCTGATCGACATCTTGTTCTGTTTTTATACACAACAAATGTTCAATATACTTTTGTTTATTGGTTGAGTAAAAAGGAAAGGAAAGATGGGGATGCCGGGATAGCCCAGCAAGTTGAGTGCTTGTTTACAACCCTGAGGTCTGAGGATCGAATCCCAACCCCTGCCCATGCAAACCCATATGCTGAACTGCTGCACAACTGGTAGCGGCCAATCCTGGTTGTTCAGGTTCTTCCCTCCCATGCAAGAGAGCCCCAGTTCAGTTCCTACCCTGCACAGCCCCACATCCACTTGTGTGGAATGAACCCATGTCACAGTTAATGATGTACAACTGGGTTCTCCTTCTTCTCTCTTTCTCTCTCCTTCTCTCAAGACAATAAAATAAATCTTTAAAAATGGGATGTGCAGAGCAATAATAAAGTGGGACTGTAATCTTCTGAAACCACTTCATGGACGGGATGACATCTTTGCTGCTAGTCGGGCTCTATGCAGCTAGCTGGCCCTGCACATGTACCTCCAGACGACCGCCTCGGCTCTCCCACTAATAGAAGCCTTCTGTGGATCTCCTGGATATGAATACATGAAAACAGTGCACAAGTTGGCAGGAAAACGAAAAGAATTTGGTGTCTGAAGGAGGTCTTTAAAAGAGGAATCACCCAGGCTAGGAGACTGATAAAATAGAAAAATAAAGAGGTAGGAGCCAAAGAAATGTGGTTCTATTGATAGAAACAAGGGAGATCTGGGTTGAAGCAGAGTTAAAAGGCTTCTAGGCTGTGCCTCTAGTTCTAGGTGTGGTCAAGGTACAATAGAATCCATTATATCGGAGGGAATTGTCATAGGGTTAATTTACCCTGAGTCTTCATCATCATCAGTAGATGTAGCACAAGTGTTCTTAGAAATGCGCATCTGCTAGCCATAAGCCATCCCCTTTATTTATTTTTTAATATTTTCTGTTTCATAGTATGTTCTACTTCAGAAAAATGTAAGAATCTGGTTCCTTCCCAGTGAACCCCGCATTATTATTTATAGACCATTTATTATGTCATTTATAGGGTATGTGAATGCTGGGCTATAAAATTCCAAAAGATGTAACTTTAATTATATTACACCATAAACTATAGCATGTCAGCCATGAATGTCTACATAGGTAGGTTCTCTGCTACCTGCTACATGGGTGTCAACCTGCCACACTCTTTCAGTAACAACTAGAGGGAGGCTGTCAGCACCTGGATGGATTTTCCTCCTTGTAATTAGACTTCTCTGCTACACAGCTAACTTAGATTCTGTTTTGATTTTATATGTCTTAACTTTTTCAAAAGGTATACTTCGTGGTGATATGCTCTAAATCATTGGCATCCTCTCTCTACTAACACCTGGAGCTTTAAAGATAAATTAGAAAAGAAAATATTCGTTTTCAGTTGCAGCAATCACCTTTTATTTTAAGATCTAGAATTGTATGTAAGTAAAACAATCAATAAACAGGTAGCTAGTTATATAAGGGAGAATCCATAAACATAAAAATGGATTGATCTTAGTGGTAAAATTGATCTTAGGAATTTTGTAGTCCTTTTTTATTATTGTACAAGAGAAAAAAATAGCATTAAAGAAATTAAGGGATTTCCAAAACTAACTCTCTTGGCTCTCCCCCATGCCTCTTGTTACAACACCAGGCAATTTCTTCCAACAGCAAGCACTTGTCTACTTATACAATTGATCTACGTAGACATCAGCACTACCTTTTTCTTTTATTCTCACCATCTTCTTTTCATTTATTTAAGACTTATGTTCCTATGGCCTATTGTAAATCAGAGGTCAGCAAACTGTAGCCCACGGGCCAAATATGACCAGCCATCTGTTTTCATATAGCCCATGAGCTAAGAACAGATATTACATATTTAAGAGGCTGTAAAAATTTTTTCAAAGAATCATATTATAATACCTGAAGATTTATAAAATTCAAGTGTTGGTGCCCATAAATAAAGTTTCAATGGAACACAGCCACACTCATTTGTTCATGAATTGTCTGATTGCTTTTGGGCTAAAACAGTAGAGTTCAGTGGTAGTGACTATCTGGCCCTCAAACCCTAAGATACTAACTATCTGGTTCTTTTGAGACTTTTTCCAGAAGAAAAAGGAAAATACTACCGGTACATCAAGACAAAAGACAGATGTGTTCAAGGGTTTACTCTCCCTGTCTGCAAGATAAAGAATCATCTCACAACATGGAACAGATACAAATATTTAAAATATAAAGACTGATGACTAGGAACATGTACATCTTGTCCGGACATTGAAATAAGATCGAAGTCAAGACCCAGCACGTGGGCTCCAGCCCTGCCTGGGCCCTTCACCCCCAGCCACTGTCAGCCCCGAGCAAGACTGCAGAGAACAGTGCGGCCTTTCTCAGACTCTGAGTTATCTCAAAAGGTGTCGGTGTAATGACTGCCCCTGCCCTGACCCGACACCCTCCTCGTACCGGGTCGTGACAGTCATGGTGGCAACCGCACATGTGACATATTAGCACTCTTCTCACGGACCCGGGCCCTCCCCCCCCCCCCCCCGTGACTTTCTAGCTTCGGGGTGGAGGTGAAGATGGTGAGGACTCGCACTGGCCCTGATGCACTCGTGCCGATGGTGGGGTTATCACCAGACACACGTCACCTTCCCGATCTTTTCCGGGAAATACCATCTTGATTTTGGGAAACCACACAGGTGAACCCACTTTTAGTGGAGAATAGGACACCGCGTTATATAATACAGCCACAAGGCGAGGAAGGCATGTTTGTTAAACGAGGAATATTTTCTAGAGTTCTTTTATTTTTTCCATCAAATAAATATTTTTGATGTGTGTGAGCTCTGAGCAGATTGTTAACTTAAAAACTTAGTGACACCAAACAGAACTCTTCCTGTTTAAGAGACCAGTGAGCGGTAACAATAAACAGAAAAGTACAAGTCTGTATCAAACAAATATTTTTTATCTGGTGGAATAATCGTTTATATTACTTTCCTGTCTCAGAAATGAATGTTCTTTTCATGAAAATGTGTTATGGAAAAGAACATCACAAAAATAGAATAATTGCCAGCAAACAATTTTCATCTGACATTCTCAAGTCTCTGATTTTGGATTGATGTCTCGCTTACTTTGAGACACTGCTGATCACGTAAGCACAGAAGCAGCTTGACTCTTCTGGACCTTTTACATTTACATAAAATCAGTTCATGCGGTGGCAATCATCCCAGGGTTCGGGAAGTTGCCGCTCTGACGTTCCTACCATGTTGCATGTACATTTGCCCTTGACTGGCTAGATGATGACATGCACTTGTGTCCCTCACTGTCATGTTCTTTCCCCAAAGACAACAGACATGAAGACAGAGCTCTCGTGTCTGAACCATTTCAGAGACAGAGGTCTCAGCCACCTCAGTGTCACTTTGGCTGTCCGTTAGCCAGCCTCTCGGCCGTGCATCTGCCCTCCTCTCATTGTGGGGGGACAAGCCTCCCTGTGCAGCCCGACCTCATAGCCACGCCCTCTGACCACTTCTCCTTCCTCCAGAGCCAAGCCAGCCAGTTTGTGGGCCAGAGCTCAGCGGAGCAGGCTTTCCCCCCAACGTTGTCCCAGGCTGGGGTGGCAGTAGAGAAGCTTTTGGGGCCTTGCACCCTTGAAATCTCCTTGGTCTGTCGCTGATTAATTAACTGCTCCTTCGTTCCAGTGCTTATTCATGTATTTATTTTCATATTCAGCAGCCCACTCTGCTTAGCCTTGCCAATGCAGAGGTGACTAGAAAGGGACACTTTTCACCCCCAGCATCGTGCCAGTGCATCCTTGCAGTTTTACTAACAAAGGTCACCATGAACTAGGGGATGGCAGCAAGGAAGGCCCCAGTAACCCTAGCTCAAAACAGCGCTTTGACTACAGTTTTATAAGCTCTAAGATGACCCGTCTTTAAGAGTTCCTCCAGACAGTACTGCATGCTGGATCCCCTCCCCTACCCCACAGCAAGATGGACACTCAGCGTAAATGGAAAATTCTGAGAAAGGAGATGAGTGAACATGGCTTTGACTCTAAATAACCATAAGGGGGGTCTCATCTTATTGGATGGGGTCCCGCATAAACCCAAGGAGCCCACAAAAGCCTCAGGCCCAGGCAGGTGGGGTGACACTCACGTTTATTATCCTTCCCACCTTGACTCTGGTCAGGAGTCTGAGCATCTCCAAGGCCAGCAGGCCTGTGTGTCCATTGCAGGGACATGGAGGAACTAACTCACTAAGTGAGTTGAATGGCAGCCTCCGAAATAGTGTGTCCACATCTTAATCCCCACAGCCCAGACTATGACTTAGTTAGGAAAAGGGTCTCTGCAGATTTAATTAAGTTCGGGATCTTCAGATGTTAACCTGGCTCATCTAATAGCCCCTAAATCCAATGACAGGTGTCCTCATAAAAGTGAATGAACATGGAGGCAGAGGTTGGGTGATGTGGCCGCAAATGGTTTCTAGTCCATGCTAGTGCGTATACCTTTTATTCCTGATTCTTTTCTTAATGTATGGTCAGGACTCCTGGTAACACACATCTGTTAACAGTAGCAGCAATAGTAAACGTTCTTGGTCTGTTCCTGATGTTAAAGGAAGTGGGTTTAAAATTTCTTCATTAAATGTGGTTTTCTTGCAGAAGGAACAGGATTTCTTTTCATAGATACACTTTATACATTAAGGAAGCTCCTCTTCCTAGTTTTGAGCTAGTGTCATGTATCTATATCTATCTACGCACAAACATATACACACACACACATACACAAATGTGTGTGTGTGTGTATAAAACTCTTACTAATACTTTCTCAGCATCTTTCCAGGTAGCATGAAAATATTCTCCAGTCTGTCAATTTAATGAACTACCTAAACATATTTTCTGATGTTATACTATTTATCCATGGGATAAATCCTTAATTGTGTTTTCTTTTATTTTTAAATATTATTCAGTTAGGTGATATGTCTTATTATTTATTATTAAATTTGTTGGGGTTAGTAAAATTACAGGTGTACAACTCTACATGACATTGTCTACGTGTTGCATTGGGTGCTCACCACCCAGAGTCCGTTCTGCTTCCATCACCATGTAGTTGATGTCCCTCCTCCTCCCCCACCCCCTCACTCTTCTCATCCATTTCCCCCTTTACCTTCAAGTAACCACTAACTAAACTAACAACTGTGTCATGGGTTTTTGTGTCCTTGTTTATCCTGTTCTTTTGTTGCTTTCAGTTTTATATTCCGCATGACTGAAGTCATAGGGTTCTTACTTTTTTCTGCCTGACTTATTTCACTTAGCACAATGAGCTCAAGGTCCCCGGATGTTGTTGCAAACGGCAGTATTTCCTCTTTTCAAATTGCCGAATCGCGTTCCATGCACATAGGAGCCACGTCTTCTTTAGCCATCAATGGAAGGACGCTTTGGTTCTTTCCATATCTTGGCCACCACGAATTATGCTGCAGTGAACATTGGAGCACATATATCTTTGCTGTCAAAAGTTTTCAGATTTTGGGGGTAGATACCCAGAAGGTGGATTCCTGGGTCATGTGGTAATTCTATTCTTCATTTTTTGAGAAATCTCCATACAGCCTTCCATAGTGGTTGTACCAGTTTACATTCCCACCAGCAGTGTATGAGGGTTCCTTTTTGCCCACAGCCTCTCCAGCACTTGTTATCCCTTGTCTTGTGGATTATAGCCATTCTAACAGGTGTAAGATGGTATCTCATTGTGGTTTTTATTTGCATCTGCCTAATTGCTAGTGAAGTGGAGCATGTTTTCATGTATCTGTTAGTTTTTTGTATGTCTTCTTGGGAAAAATGTCTGTTCAAGTCCTCTGCCCATTTTTTAATTGGATTGCTTTTTTGTTGTTGTTGTTGAATTGTATGAGTCCTTTATATATTTTGGATATTAGCTCCTTATCAGGGGTATTGTTTGCAAATACCCCTTCTCCCATTCAGGTGGTTGCCTCTTTGTTTTATTGGTGGTTTCCTTTGCTGTACAGAGCTTTTAAGTTTGGTATAGTCCCATTCATTTATTTTTGCTTTTACTTCCCTCGCCTTTGAGATCAAATTCATAAATTCCTCCCTGAAGTATTTTCATTCTATATTCTTATATGAAATTAATCTGTGATTTTCTTATATATTTTTCTATCCAGTTATATTAGCATCAATGTTATATTAGATTCATAAAATAAGTTAGGTTGTTCTCATTATTTGAACCAAGTTCTATGAAATAGAATTGTCTGTTAAATAGTATTATAATGGGAAGAATCTAATAAAGGAGAGTGTAAAAAAGGAAATTAAATTTGAGCTTATGAAACACAAAGCTGTTGTCACTATGAAAGGAAACAATTATAGAAATGACTCAGTCAACAGGTAGGGATTTAGTCTGTGTCTGGAGAACTTTTCTAAATTCTGGGAAATGAGTATGAATGTGGGTGCAATAAATGAGTGAACTAATGGTTTTAGACATAGTAAATTAATTTTCCTAGTGTTAGGATTCTTATCCAAATTTTAAAGGAGAAAAAGTTGTAAAAAGTGGGTCCTGGAGAATGGACGACATGAGGATAGATTTTGTATTGGATATATTGTAAGATGTTGCACATTTACTCCTTATAAACCAGTGTTTCTTTTCTTTTTTCTTTTTTTTATTGTTAAATTTATTGGGGTGACTTTGATTGATATCAATTACATTGTTTCCAGGTATACAGTTCTACATTGCACCATCTATACATTGCATTATGTGCTCACCACCCTGAATCAGCTCATGTTCCATCACCGTATGTTTGATTCCCCCTCCCTACTCCCCCCCACCCAGCTCTTCCACCCCCCCTCCCTCCTTACCCTCAGGTAACTACTAAACTATTGACTGTGTCCATGAGTCTTTGAAACCAGTGTTTCTTAACCCTGCTGGTGAATTAGAAGCACTTCAGGAGTTCTTACAAAATATTCATGTCCACACCACACCCCAGACCACTGCAGAAAGAATTTCTCTGCACGGAAAGCAAGCTTCAGTATTTTGTTAAATCTCCTCAGGTGGACCTATTCGTGGTGACAGCTGAAAACCACTTTTTAGATCTAATGCTAGGACCACAGGGTTCTTTGGTTGGTTTCTAGAAGAATGAGTGTGAGGACCATGAGAAAGCTCAAGGAATAAATGAATCCTGATATTTTGACTGCCTTCTAGAAGACTGCCTATACTGGGAGTTTTCACTTTTCTCTTTACTATTCTGGGAAAATAAATAAATAACTAAAAAACCTTAACCTAAATTTGTATGTAGATAAGTTCACCCCCTACTTTCCAAATATAATCATGTGATCATTGTAGGTTGCACAGACTAGAAAGAAAACATTTTTTCACAATTTTTATTTTTGGATTTTTGTCCCTTATGCTCATTTCTTCTGACTAACATTTTATTTCATGTACATCAACAGCATTTCTCAGTTCCAGTAAATTTTTAATATTTAAAAATGTCTTTTTTTTTGTTTTCATTGTCATAGGGCTGTTTCGTTGCATTAACAGTTGAAACACTGTCACTGGTTTTGCCTTGAACAGGCATAATGGGATTAATAATGTTGGCGTCAAATTCTTAGAGCTGAGAATAAATATCTGTCAATGTTTGGTGGTATGACCAACAGCTCAATGCCTTCACTTCTTGCCTTGTTTGAGAACTGGGGTGATAGGAATAGTTGTGAGTAAAGGCTCTCCCATATCATGACATGGGATCCCAAGTTCTGAAGGAAGTCATTTTGGTTTTCAAGAAAACCTGTCTCATAATTTGGCTCTTGCAAATTGGCAGTGTGCCTAGCTCTCTGAAGTAGAACCATATTCCACACTACATTTTCAATTCAGTGCTTGACCTAAGTCTCTGAAATATACTTGAGAAAAAAGCAAGGAAGTTGCATTTCACATAGCTTAAGAATGAACATTGACTTTGAAAAAAATTATGTTCAAATATGTCATTATCCAACCTTATTTGGAGCAAAACTTTCTCTTTTCTTCTAATCTCTCAAAATTTAACAATACCATCAGATGGTTTACTGCAGCTATAAGCCTCAGAGTCCTTGAATGTTTAACTCTGAGCAATTACTCAGGCAAAATAAACTGTATTCAGAAAAATACATTCCGTAAGAAGATATTAATATAAAACCAGGGTCAAGTCACTGAGAAAGTAAAATTGTTTTCAGTGAAAAGATTCCATTATATATTGAGTTCATAAATCTCACTATGACCAGATTAATAGAAAATTTATAACTTCCACCTGCTGTCTTCCAATTTTCAATTCTTAAATTCTTGCAGCAATATCATGAAGTTATTCTGCTACTGAAATGGGCAGCACTTCTCCATCAGACAGGTCGTGTTTCAGGAAGTCTTGGTTCCCCTTAAAGCTGACGTGAAGAATAAAAATGGGCCACGCTGTACGTTTCTCCACTTACCCCGGGCATCTCTACCTGGCTGCCCTCTGCCCTTCATCTCACCCCTCCGACTTCCTGAGTTTTGACCTAAGATGCCCCCTCATGCTCACTCTGAATTCTGTTAACTGTATTTGACTAACAACTAAAATGATTCTTTCTATAGATTTTCAAGTAGATGTTTCAAATACAGCTCAGATATACTCCTTCTGTCTTTTTGTTTATTTCTTTGTTTTTTTCCTTTTTTATTCCATACCACTTTAGAAGAAATTTTGTCATATACTGACATTCATTCAAACTTTTTATGTGCCCCTTTACTATTTCTCCAGAAAAATCTACATTGCTTTAGAGTAAGTGACCCATGTTACTTTGCCTTCACTCCAATACCTATCAGATTGTTAGTCCTGTTGGAAATTCTCATTAAATATACCTTGTACTGAGGGTTGACTTTCCACCCTGAAGTCCTAACAGCCTCCTGGATCGGTGCTTTGTGACTCTCATTTTACATCCTCTTCTGTCCTGTTCTGATTGCACCTGTCTGTCTCTAAAATTCCCTCTGCGGCCATTCTGTCTGCCACAGTAAGAATGAAAAACACATTATTTCAGCAGATTGTAATGCAGGTGTCATTCTTTAAAAGCTTCAGAAACATAATTTGATAATGTATTTGTAGAAGTTGGGACATGAAAGTTCAAGTGTATTTTCCTCTAATTTCATGTAAAATCCATGGCACAAACTCAGTTATCTCTGAAATCATGAATATTTGGAAGAAAATAGGGAATGAGATAAACCAGAAGATACAAAAAAAGAGTGGCTGTAGTACTGAAGCATCAAGTTTATCATTCTAGAACTTACTCCACCACCATTCATATGGATGCCACTAAAACAGAGCATCATTGCCAACAAGCAGTTAAATACAGATGGGGTAACACGTGAGACATTCAGAATGAAGTCGCTTTCCATACACTCCTAATATTCTGGACGTTGTCTCACACTTTGATCCATTGGAAGGGAGATTGTTATACAGTAGAAAATAGCCCTCTATAAAGACAGGAAAGAGAAAGTGTTTGGGTCCTTCTATTTGGTTGACAGTTATTGAACCTTTCTGTTATTTTCCACTTGATTAAATATTGAGAACTCATTGTATAAGAGCCATCTCGAAATTAATTTTTCCTTAACACATATTAGAAAAAAACAGAAAGCAAGCATCCACTCATGGTCAACTGCCAGCAGCCTGAGGTGTGTAGTCACCCATCCAGAGGGTAGACAGAAACAACTCAGGGACTTCCCTCTCTCAGGGTGTCGAGTCTAAGGTCTAGCCGTGTCAGACCACAGCTAGGTAAGCAAGTATTCTCCTCACAGACGTTCTGGCCACAGAGACGCATCGCTTCTCCAGCATTTAATACCTGGGGGGCCTTCAGTGTGTGGTCGAGTCAGCCCCCCCCAGCCCACTGCATGGATGGAGGTGGGGGAAGGTAGACGATTGTTGTCTCTCTTCTTCACATTTCAGCGAATGCGTTTGACTCTGTGTGTAGGGCCGTACTGGGCTGTGGGGTTGACAGTGGGTGCCAGCAGCTGGTGGCCAGGTGACTTCTGAGAGTAATAGGCAGTGCTATCAGTACTGACGCGGAAACAATCGACATAAATCTGGACTGTTCTGGGCACATTGGAGCTTGTGGACTCTCTCACCTGCCTCCAACTAGACTTTTTCAAATCGAGTCGCTCTGTTTCTTTCGTCTTTTTTAAATTTCATGGCTAAATGTGAATACAGTACTACTTGACAAAGTGTACCAGACAGTGAAGGACATAGAGAGAGTGATCATTAACAAGGCAAGTCTCAAACAAAGGGGCAGGGCCTGGGCTTCCATAGAGGCAGGTAAACCAGTGATTCCCCCATAAGTCACCTGGGAAGCACATGGAGGAAGGAGTTGGGCCTCACTGAGGCTTTTGAGGAAGAGGTTGTTTCAGGGAATACAAAAGACTTCAATTGAAGACACATTGACTTTTTTTGTTACATGAGTATAAAAAAGAGAATGTTAATAAATGACAAAGTAGGTGCAATTAATTTATAGGGGTTAGCCAGTTGCACATAGAAATGAATAGGAAACATTTTCAAACCCATCAATACCCATTATGACAAAAAGGAATTCTGAAGCAGCGAGGAAATGTTGACGGTGCAACAAAACGTGTGCTACGTGCGGCTGTGGACAAGGCACTGCTACGAGAGTGCCCACTGTGAAAGAGCGTAGGAGGTGGCGCTGTGCTTGGGTGATGTGGAGCCCTTGAGGGACAAACCAGCAGGTGAAATAGAGAAAGGGAAAGGAAAAGAGAACGAGAAGGAGGGAGAGAGGCTCAGGAACCAAGTGGACACAGAGCGGTATCTCCCATAGTCTTTAGCCCTCTAGGCTGGTAACCCCGGAATTCGTACTTTGTCTGGGTCAGGAGTTATCGGGGAGTCATTTACCTTGGGGAACTGGGCCACAGCTCTGCCAGAAGCAGGTCCCTGCCCTTTGTAAGCACCTGTAGACATGAGGACAGTCAGACCAGCGTGCTCCTGGGTCTTCCTATGCCCAACCAGCTCCGGTAAACTTGCCAAATGCAAAATGCAGTGCTTTAAAATTCCAATTAATTTTCAAATCCCACCTCCCTCTGTTTAACATCTTCAGCTTAAGCTTACACATATCATAGTGTGTATCCTTCATGGTCTAGAAAATCTGGAAACACCAAAACCATCGAAAGACAGGCCTGGTTATGAATAATGTATTACAGTCCTTTTGCTTGCAAACCTCCTGTCTTCTATTAGCATAATCAGGGGCCAGTTCAGATCCCCAGGGAGGTGCTACTGGAATTTTTTTTTCTTATGCATTAGAATGTAAGACATATCCATTTGGGAAAAACAGACATATTTCTAAAAGACGTGCACAGAGATGGAGTTGATTTTATCAAGAGGAGAATGCTCTCTGCAATTTACAAGGTGTGAGTATGTCACCCACGTGGAACTCGTACAATTTGGAGAGCACACAGGAGTTAGAGACATATGTGATGGTCAAAGTGCATATGGCTGTCATATGTATTACATGACAGCATGTCAAAGCACAGAAAGCCTTTTTTTTTTAAAGATTTATTTTTATTGTTTTTGACAGTGAGAGAGATACAGAGACAGAGAGAAGGGGGCGGGCCCAGAACAGTCTCCATAGTTGCACATCATTTGTTTTTCCACGTAGTTTCATTCCACAGGTGGGCGGGGCTGCACAGGTCAGAACTGGACTGGGGTCTTTACCCCGGTGAGAACTGAACTGGGGGCACTCCCCAGTTCAGCATATGGGTCCACACGGGCTGGGGCTGGGATTCGATCCTCGGTCTCTGGAGCTGCAAAGTGAGCGCTTAACCCACTGAGCCATCCCAGCTTCCCCCAGAAAGCCTTTTTTGATGTTATATCCATTTATCCAGATATTTGTGACATCAAATCATATAATTTAAAGGATGCGGGAATACCTGAGTAGTTGAGTGCTTGCCTCACAGTCACAAGGCCCAGGGTTCAATTCCCAGCCCTGGCCTATGCAACCCCCATATGCTGAACTGCGCCACAACTGGTAACCACTCGGACGGCTCAGCAGTGAAAGTTCTCAGCTCCCATGCGGGAAGCCCCCTGTCCAGTCCCTGCCCCACGTGGCCCCACATCCACCTGTGTGGAATGAAACCACATCACAACTCATGATGTACAACTATGGAGACTGCTCTGGGCCCTCCCCCTCTCTTTGTCTCTCTCAAACAATAAAATAAATCTTTTTAAAAAATCATATAATTTATTGAAAATGTGGGATTTGTTTTTCAATAAGGACATATGCTACACAAATATGAAAAAGATGCCCAAGAATATGAGTTTTATACAACGCAGTGATCCACCAGAAAAATACACACTACGTCTAAGTATGCTCTTCTGTCTTAACCTTCACAAATGCCAAGGTTTGTGGTCCTTAGGTGGTAACACCTGAAACCCTGTGGGACAAATTCTGTCACTAGGCTGGGGACCTCAAATAACAAACTCGTCTGTTTCAGGATTTATTTTCACACTTGTAAAATAAGTGAGAGATCTGAATCCTCCCTGCGCCTCCACCAGGAGGGCCGCCCAGGGCTCCGTGACCTGTATGCCTCTCCCAGACAGCCAAGCACGGGGCACCAGCCACCCTACGGCCAAGCGCGGAGCACCGGCCAGTGCAGGGCCTCTCCCTGCGAAGGTTCACGTCGGAACTGAATGTATGTACTGTGCCAAAGACTCAGAGATGCTGGCACCACGAGCCTAATCTCCCACACACACGTACAGCCCCTCCATCCCCACTCGGGCTAAGTGCCGGGTGCCGGCAGGTGAACGATACAAAGGAGAAGAGAGTCTCACTTTCTGTCCTTGGGAACGTTACCATCATCATAACCACCTGTGATACCAACAGAAGAACATTCTCATTTCGGAATTTTCTTTTTTCTAAATGATGGCATGGATAGAAGGTAGCATCAAAATGTGTTAGGCACAAGATCTGAGCAAAAACAAACATCGCTGTTTCTTCACTCATGTATCAGTCTTTTCAGAAAGTATTAGCACAACGTGAGCATATGGGAGCACAGTAGTTTTGTAGAAGTGCTGCAATACAATCCTTTGATTGTATTTACCTCACTGGTGATAGTCTTATGTTTTACCCAAGGCCTGTTCTGCCTCAAAAGCAACCGATAAGAAATGCCCCCTGCTCCTTGTTGAATGACTGAATGAAGGAATCTGTTGTCTAAAGAGAATAACTCTCTCTCAAAGGTCTGAGGAAAATTACCAACTAGCCTATGTGTATCACTGTGCCTGGCACATAGTAAATGCATGATGGTGATTATTCTTGTAGTAATAATAGCCTATTAGGAGAACATTCCAGAAATTTATATATGAACAGGACCCTGTAGCTCTAAGGATAGTAAGGGTGCGAAATGTGGGGAAATTTGGTGCATTACTGTAACCGGGTGTGACATGCCATTCTTTATGAGACTTGTGCGCATAGAAGAGCTATTACGAGTAGTCGGGAAAATAATGATCCCCCTTGATTTCAGCCCTGGTGAGACAATCTTGGAGCTTATTTTTATTTCTTGTTGGATGGGGAAGTTTGGGGCCAACTTCGGTAAGATGCAACAAAGGACTTTGAAAACCGTCTGTTGGCAGGTTTCTCCCTCAATTCTTCTCAGTCCTCTTTCCAGTCCATGTTAGGAACCAAACAGGAAGTCCACACCGTGGACAGCTCAGGGGACAGACAGCTCCCGGTGTCAGGGTGACACAGCCTTGGCAGGTTGGTGTGGCAGCACACTCGGTGACAGCGAGAGATGTCACCTGTGATGGGCGGGTTGCGATGCTTGGGTTTGTTTTACTTCTGTCCCATTGTCCTGAAAGAACTTAGAGATGGGGAGCTATGTGGAAACACATGAGTCAGCCAGTATATGTCAGATGAGGATACAGAGATGTATGTTTCTCTAATGATATCAGGGAACCTAAGTTCTAGGGGCTCGTGCGGTCTTCATTTTCCCATCCTTAGTCACAAAGGTGACTGCCCCTCACTATGGAAATATTGGGGTGACCTGCCTTTGTCCTATGTACCATTCCTTCTGCTGCAAACTGGCTTTAAAATCTCGTGGCACGTGTTCTTGTCCCTGAGACTATTCATGGACTGAGTCAAAGGGTTTGCTGCCGTCCTTGCTGACACATGCCTTTTTAACTTTTGGAGGACTGTCCCATGCGGCTTTTCCCAGGATGCTGTTCGGCGCTTCCCATTCTTCCCTCTTGGCCCACACAGAAAAGTGCGGATATGGGCAGGTGTCATCAGCGTGGAGAGAGATGCTGGTTCTGGGCAGAGGTAACCAGCCTGAAGGCTCCTGATCCGGCGTCCACTCTCACCCTGAGGGCCCAGCACGTTGAGCTCTCTGCCCAGTGGTTGACCAGCTCAGCCCCAGTCCCATTTTAGTGTTTAAAATTTTTTTTTTTAACATTTCTTTTGTTCATTGGTATTTTATTTATTTATTTATTTGTTTGTTTATTTATTTATTTATTTATTTTAATTGGTTTTGACAGAGAGAGGGAGAGAGATACAGAGACAGAGAGAGAACTGAACTGGGGGCATTCCCCAGTTCAGCATGTGGGTCCACACGGGCCGGGACCGGGATTCGATCCTCGGTCCCCGGCGCTCCAACTCAGCACTTAACCCACTGAGGCATCCCGGCTTCCCCCCATTTTAGTGTTTAATGCGTAAGAGCTTATTGATTTTGAGTCAGAGAGGAATAGTTTTAAGCCTTGACTCCACCATTTATTAATCTTGTGACCTTGGCTGAGTCATTTTAACTTTCTACATCTCAATTTTCTCATTTACATTAAAGGTTTGCACTGCTATGGGAAGTGCTTACCATTGAAGTCTCCTTAAAAGTTAGTTTTTGTTATCATCATTATTACTCACAAAGTTACCCATAACATTATTCAAATAGTAATTATGGGCTTATTAACATATTGGATATTCTGTAGAAAATGCCAATTCCACACCTTCAGTCAACATTCCACCGTGGGAAGCTACTGGGCATTAGCTCGGGTTACCTGCCTTCTGGTCATTTTGGGGGTTACCCACCTTCTAGTCATTCTCGGGGCTATCCTCCTGGTCATTCTTGGGGTTACCCTCCTTCTGGTCATTCTGGGGTTACCCTTTGGGTCATTCTCTGTGTTACCCTCCTTCTGGTCATTCTGGAGCTACCCTCCTTCTGGTCGTTCTCGGGGTTACCCTCCTTCTGGTCATTCTCGGGGTTACCCTCCTTCTGATTATTCTTGGGGCTACCCTCCTTCTGATCATTCTCGGGGTTACTCTCCTTCTGATCATTCTGGGGTTACCCACCTTCTGGTCATTCTCACTCTGTCACCTTACACTTCCTCTGTTTCGTATTTGCATTTCCTCAGCTTCTGAGTCCGTGAACAAGAATCACAGAAGGTTCAGCAGCATGAACTTAGTATGATGTGCTCCAGTGTGCTGTCTTTGTGGTCATTTAAATTAATTAATTAAAATTCAGTAAAATAAGAAACCAGTTCCTCAGTTGTTCCACTCACCTTTCAGGGACTCAGTAGGCACATGGTGGCCAGTGTCCAATCAGGGCAGATAGGAAACATTTCCACCGAAGCAGAAAGTTCCACTGACCAGCGCTGTCTCATCACTTTAGACTCATTACCAGTGTCAGTGTCAGCTGTTTTCACAAACTAGGGGTGTCTTCCTTAGGGGTGAAATATTCTCCCATTCTGCAGACGCTTATTTTGCTTTTACTGCTACCTTACAATTTCTTTCCACCAGGTAACAGGAAAGAGGTTTTGCCACTGCTATAAGAAAGGAATCTATTTTGGAAGACACCTTTACTCTTTACGACTTAAATATTTCCTTTTGTTTGTTTCGCTTTGTGCTTATTAAAGGCGATGGGGCAAAAACTGTGGACAGTGCGTTTTGCTTCTGTGTTGCCTAGAAGTAACTGAAAACCCTTATTAGCTCCCCTGCTCACGATTCTAAATGTCCTTGACCTCTTAACCCTCATGTTCTGCCTCTGTATCCTCACCTACACACAGACTAAGAAAGAATTCAGCAACAGGGTGGGGACTGTGCCACATTCCCATGTCCACAACTCCTAACCCGGGTTCCACGAGGTGGAAGGGTCGCCCTAGACCTGAACTACGTTGGGACTGGCAGAGACATGATCACAGGATACTGTACAATAATTTAAATATCCCAGATGAACGACGGATTCAGACAAGGGGATATAAAGGAAAGAAACCGATTCTCATTTCTCCAAGGGTGAATAGAACAGTTGGGAGAAGTCCGAGTGACTGAAAATCTGAGTCCTAATAACTAACTAGCTGGCTGTCTGATAAGGTGGGGAAATTCCCTGATGTTGAGAATGTGTGGCTGGCATGTTAACGGGGCCATTCGCTTGAACAAAGGGAAGCCGTGGGTTCAAGCTGGCTTTCAAGGTACAGCGCTGAGTTTGGTTTTGGACCTTCGTGGGAGATCTAAATTATGCAAGGCATCCTCTTAAGCTTTTCTGAGTATAAATTATTAACCCTCTTTGACCTTACCTTTGTATTTACTAATGTGGGTAAAGCCAATTTAAATACAGTAGCAGGCCATCCCTCAGTCTTCTGTTCTCGAAGGATCTCCTGTCATAAACAGCACTCCTCCGTAGATCAAAGATGGAAGTGCGTCTCACTAAAGGAGAAGAGCTGACAGGTTACTGCACCCACTTTGGCAGAAAATGTAGCGTTCGCCTCCGTGCACTGAAACTGTCAGATGAGACTGCATCGTCGTGAAGAACAAAGCGGGCGGCGGCGTTCTCCCTGGGCCGGGAAACCCACGGCTGGAGAATGCAGTGGGCCGGGGCTCGCCCTGGGTCCCGGCTCTTCCTGTCGGTTTGGACAACCAAGTCAACGCTGTTCTCTCTTTTGCTTCATTTCCTCGTCTCTGAAATGGTCATTTGGGCTTCATGAAACGTCACCAGGCCGCTGAATGAGCACAGCATAGGTGCAAGCGTGGTGTGCCGTGTGCAAGCGTGGTGTGCCGTGTGCAAGCGTGGTGTGCCGTGTGCAAGCGTGGTGTGCCGTGCGCAGCTCCTGGTAAGGAACCGGGAAGGGAAACACGAGGCGGGTGACGTTAAAATGGCTCGCTCCCTCTGGGCTGCTACTCAGTGCCCTTCACGGGACCCCCACCAGGCCCTCTGCTCTGCGGCTGGGTTCTGCGAAGGAGAGCGGAGCCTCACGCCTGCGCCCTTGCTGAGCTTCAGGTGGCTTCCCCAGCCCGTGGCTGCCTGGAGCAGGTTGCTTCCAGGACACCCAGGCCCATGAGCTCCAGCAGCTGGGTCCAATTGCCGGGAGAATGTGCTAACGCCATCTCTCATTAGCTGCGGGGACCCAAATGCCATCTGCGGACCTGCCCACCCCCTGTAACCACGCTGCCTGCTTAGCCTACGGGTCTCTGTGCGATGAACTTGGCACAAAGTAAGAGGCAGCAAGCCATGGGGAGGTAGTTGCTTGGGGGGGGGGCTGGACCCTCCTTTGTTCTTTCGCACATCAGACACTTTCCACATTGGCTCTACCACTTGTTGGCCAGCGATGCCCAGCATGTGACGGGCCGGCCTGAAGATTTCTGACGGCTTCTTGCAGTGTGGGTCAGCTGAGCTGTCAGAATGGCCAGGAGAACCTCAAGTAAGGTTCGTGGGTTCGGTCCATTATTTTGGACAAGTCACTGCATTCTATACTGAGGATTACAATACATCACAGTGTGTTTTTATTTATTTTTTTTAAAGATCAAACGAGCCACTATATCGAAAGCAATCAAAACCAGTGCCTGGCACGTCTCACACATTAAACAAACATCAGCTAATTTAGCATCACGGAGTCCTAAGAGTGTCCGCCATCAGGGACAATGAAAAAATACACGAGGACAGTCATTCCCTCCATCACGTCTGTCCTGGACGGGAGGGTTAGCTCCAAACAGGAGACCCACGCAGACCTTCTCCTAATGATTTCCTGTCACCAGTATGATCAGCGTCTCAGAAATCACATAGGAAGATCCATTACGCCAGTGTCTTCAGCACCGTTACCAGCACTCTGGCTCCGGAAGCATTGCAAACGCTTCCGGCACTATTTTCTAGCACTTCCACGTGGTGACAGCTGCAGGCCGCACCTGGCGTGCGTTCCTCTCAGGCTGACCGACCAGGTGCGCAGGGGGGAGCTGGCCTGGGCTTGCCCAAGCATTTCAAGGAGTCTCCTGTCACCATTCGTCTCTTATTGTCCCTAATCTGTCGTTCAAGGACACAACACATCAACTGCTTGCTACTCTCCCCTTGCAGCTTATTTAACATTTTGGATTTGATTTTTTTTTTTTTAAACCAGGCACCTAGGAAATAAATGTTATCAATTGGAATCCTCCAGTGGCCTAATGCTGAGACTGTGAATGAGGTTCACAGGAATAAAGACTTAATTACATGAGTCAAAGTTTGATTTAAATTGTAAATTCTCTGTTGATACCTCATTTCAGTCTCAGTTTAAGTGAACTGAATGTTAAAAAGCAGACACAGGACGTTGCGGACAGTAGCCCCACCTAGGGGTCGGGATGCACCGTTTCCATTCTTGCTCCTGCTTTGCTTTTCCTCTCCCATGTTTACAGCCGCTGTCCCCTTTAATTTTTTTTTTTTTAATTGTTTTTGACAGAGAGAGAGAGAGAGAGAGAACGAGACAGAGAGAGAACTGAGCTGGGGGCACTCCCCAGTTCAGCACATGGGTCCTCACGGGCCGGGGCTGGGATTCGATCCTGGGTCCCCGGTGCTGCAAAGTGAGCGCTTAACCTACTGAGCCATCCCTGCTTCCCCACTGTCCCCTTTAGTGGGGGGAAGGGAGTCGCACAGCTGCAGTGTGGAGACTTTCATGCGTCTCTCTGGGAAGCTGGAGGATATGCTAAACCAGGGGTGTCCACACTTGTGGCTTCCCTGGGCCACAGGGGAAGAAGAACTGCCTTGGTGTAAGGTGACCAGATTGTAACATTGGTAAAGCGGGACACCATTGACCAGGGGGCGGGGTTCTTGATTAAAAATTGGGTCTATCTCCCGCCGTTCCCTAGCTTGTCGTGCATTCTTTCCAAAAATCGGGACATTTTTAAAACGCCGCGGGACGCGGGACAAATTGTTAAAAATTGGGACTGTCCCGCCAAAAGCGGGACGTCTGGTCACCTTAGCGTGGGTCACACATAAAATACTCTCACACTAACAATAGCTGACGAGCTAAAAAAAAAAAAGTCGTAAAAAATCTCATAATGTTTTAAAAAGTGTATGACTCTGTGTTGGCCGCATCCAAGGTCCTCCTGGGCCACATGCGGGTTGGACAATCTTGCTCAGGGTGACATTTGGGACACTTTCTTCCACAGGGTGCCGTGGCCAGAGTGTTACCTGTGCTGAGAACCCGCCCCCCTCAGTGCCCAGGTAGTTAAACAAGGGCACAGGATGCATGAGCTTTGTCACATGAGCCCCCATGACAGGCCGTGCGATGCAGAGAGATGAGAGGCATTGAATCCCCCTCATGCAGCCACATGCAGACAAGGCCAGGTCACCGCCCCAGGTGCTGTCACCAGAGTTCATGATAAGCCCTGGGCCCCCGACCCAGCTTGGTTTATTGTATGGCCCACCCTCAGGAGCAGGGGAGGAAAGAGGGCCCTGGGCAGTGGCCTCCCCTGGCTTAAGGTGGACTCTTGTGCATGAGGGGACCAGGGGACGCCTGGGGGGACCAGGGGAGGCGCTTGCAGCCTGGCCCTGATATCAAAGGTGGGTGCCTTCCTATTTCCTCTCCTCCCTTTTCAGGAACTCGCTCTTAGTTCGGACTCCGTGGAGAAATCCTGGGGAGGTATAGGATAATGATGATTGACCCTGGTTTGCGACTAGGAAATCACAGTGTAGAAGAACGGGAAGGTTTGAAAGGCATCTGTTCATTAAAGGGGACGCTGCTTTACCTCTGTCCAAGGTCATGAATGCTCGTTCACACTCTGCTTCGTGAGGCGATAAAATTGGACATTGATTGCGTGTGGGAGGCCAGATTTAAGCCAGGCCACTGGGGCTGACAATTATAACTGAATTAGGTACGGCAGTTTCTGCTCGGGGAGCCAGGGACCCCGCGGGGAAGGCCTAGCCAGGTCAGGGAGCCCGCGAGGCCAAGTGCATGCACTGCTACCAAGGTAGGGCATCCCCCTGCGGCGGGAATCCCAGGGCCTGCGTGGGACTGAAAAAAAAGAAAGAATAATGATACTCTCAGATGGAAGACACTGGGGCTTGAGAAATGACCCACGCTGAGGCTGCCTGTGAAAGGGAAACTCCTGTCACCGTGATCTCTGCCACCACCCAGGCCGACCGAGAGCTGCTTCAGAATGGAAGCCGTTTCTGCAGCAGTAACTGACCCGGCCCCTTCAGAGACAAAAAAGCCTGTATTCTTAGAGGACAAAAAGGCCGGAAAGAGACCAAGAAAATCACTTGCTGGTGGGCGACCAAATAGGCCCCAAGAGTGCGCATACATTGGGTATGGCAGGCCACCCAAGCGGGTCCGTGTGGGCGGCTGGGAACGCAGTCCACACCCAGGTACTGTAACCCGCACACTCTGTCTGTGAACTGTAAGGAAACTCCCACCACCCGTTAGTGTCTTGGCAAAGCCTGCAGACTCGGAAACACAGAGGTCACCCACGCCCCACCCCGCAAAATCAAATAGAACAGGATCGTGTGTGTTCGGCTGAAAAATGTCCTCCCAGTCGATGCAAACATAGTAACTCCACTGCAGGCCAAGGCGAAGCGTTACATTTCTGTCTGTGCCCCGCCCACCCCTCAGTCCCTTCATCAGTGTGAGTAATCCTGAGAGTCCCAGGTCCCCACCTCCGCACCACCGTGCACGCTAGGACACAGTGCAGGCACACGGCGTGCACACGGTGTGCACACACCCTCGCCACCGCCGGCGTGTGGGCCTTACATCACTGTCGCATTAGTCTATGCAGAATAGAGCAGATTGTTTATTTTGCTTTAGCTCTGCTTCAGGCCGTAACATCAGCTGTAACTCCTAGAGTGACAAATTCCAGTGGCAATGTCACAGATTAAACAAGGGTACAGAGATCTGCGTGAGCGTGTTTCCCCCCGGGGGCCAGGGGGTGGCGTCTGGATCTGTTTGCAGGATTATTCCTGACCCGGTAGCCCTTCCTCTCGCATTAGACTCACTCCCCTTTACCCACATTGATTGGTGATATTCATAGCTCCCTGTGGGCGCAACGAGCCAAGTCTTCAATGTCTTTGAAAAGACTCTTTTGAGACAATTCCTCAGATGAGTATATTTTTCCTTAGAGCATATTTAGCACTTCATATTGCATACTTTAAAGAATTTGCAGGGGACGCCAGGATAGCTCAATGGTTGAGCACTTGCCTCGAAATCACAGGGTCTGGGGTTCAATTCCCAGCCCCGGCCCATGCAAACCCATATGCTGAACTGCAGCACAACTTGGTAACCACCGATTTGGCAGGGAAGGTTATTGCCTCCCACGTAGAAAGACCCTGGGCTTGGTTCCCACTCTGCACAGCCCCACATCCATCTGTGTGGAAAGAAACCATGTCACAGCTAATGATGCACAACTATGGAGACAGCTCTGGGCCCTCCCCCTTCTCTCTCTCTCTCTCTCCTTCAAATAAAAAGAAAAAAAAAAAATTTGAAGAGAAGCGTTAAATGGGAAACTCCAGGAGTAAGAAAGAATGTGCAACTCAGTGAGGACAGACTTCCCTTGGCCACAGGAAATAGAGATGCTGGGCGCTGCGGGCCAAACCCCGTCTCCTGCAGCTGCAGGCTCGCGGGTTTGTTTGCTGCACGCTTGTCACTCAGCTATGCAGGGTGGTTAGATCCTGCAACTCCACTGAAAATCCTGGGGCAGGCAGGGGTGTTGGGCACCCGGCTGGCATGAGCTGGGGAACCCTGGGGAGTTTGCCCTGGTTCCGGTGGGCAAGCTGCGGCCCCCACTTTCTGTGAGCCTGTGAGCGGGGTCACACACAGCATCGGCTCTGTGTGCATTTCCTGAAGCCCTTGACGCTGTTTTGTGTGAGGCCATCATTATCCTAATTTCACGGGAGACTCCCTCCACCCCACTGTGCACAGCCATGTGCGGAATGCAGGGTCTACACCTAGCGATGGAGCGCTTCAAGCCAGCTTGTTCCTAATGAGCGCTCGCGCTTCTCAGGTAGGAGCACGATTACACAGACCCTCAGCTCATCAAAGTGATCAGTCAAACTGCGCCTCCGTCTCCTGCATTGTCCCAAACAAGCGATGGGTAAGAAGTGGGGAGGAGGGGCAGCGCCCGATTTCCACGGGCGGTTCTGAGAGTGTGGAGAAGGGGCTGTGGGCTCTGGTCATTTTCCCACAGGTCACATGTGCTGGTGTCTGTGTGAAAATGTGCCCCAGATCCCAGCAACGGAGAAGGGAGGCGGGGTATGTCGTCCAGGCTGCGCAGGTGCACTCGGAGAGGGTGGGGCTTTGATGGACATTCTGCACCCAAATCAGTGCCTACGTGCAAATGTGTGCGGGGGAGAACGCTCCCCTCTCACGCTGCAGGCTGTCAGCCCCACTGAGCGGACGCGGGCTCTGAGATGTGGCCAGCTCTCCTGGGCTTAGGATCCTTTATAACCCCCGAGTTCCTTTTGTCACCATCTTCTAGTGTTCGGTTGTTTTTAAAAGTCTAGAGTAGCCCGTTTTCAAATGAAGGGCTTTTCCGTGGATCTGAAACGAACGCCATGAACCTTTAACTTCAAATATAACGAACCACGAAAATTCCTAGAAGTTGTTGGGTTTAACTAGAAAGTCCGTTTCTACAGTGAAAAGCTCTGTGTGACATTCTAGTGGGACACCAAAGCGCGCCCTCAGGGAACGGAGCTGTCTCCCTCTTTGCAACACACCCCACCCCGGTATCTGTGGTCCCAGCAGACGGGGCCCCGCACCATTGCAGGAGCTAACCTTAGACTCAACGACTTCGTTCTCCGCAAAACGGGTCAGAGGCTGCGGAGCCACCTCATTTCTCTAGCGCCCTGTGCCCCACCTGCTCACTCCATCCTGCCAGCCAGCAGAGGGGCCGCTGCTTGGGAAGAGCGCTCCTAGGATGAGAACAGAGACGGCAGATACAGAAATGTCAGGTCGGGGCCCACAGGAGCGCAAGGGCATTTCAGTCAAAACCTTTTCACTGGCCTTTCTCTAGGCTGGGGCCCAGCCCCTCACGTGATTAGCGCCTCGCTGATCCCAGAACAGCCCCATCCTCTTTGAACTGAGTCTTTCTGAAGACGTTCAGCATCAGGATTGGGAAACGACTCAGTCCTCAGGGCAAATACCTCAGGAGAGGGAGAACCACCCACTCCTCACAGCGCCCACCCAGAGACTTCAGACTTGGGAGGCGGGGAGGCCGTCCTGTCCTTCCGGGCTCCCCTGGGCTTGTAAACCCTGCGACCCCCCCAAGATCAGGTCAGTCAGGCAGGGAGGAGGCCTGAGCAGCCCGCACCCCACCTCGCAGCGCAATAGTGCTGCGCGGCTCCGGCTCTCAGCCGCTGCGTCGTCATCCAGAATGGGCCGATGGCTACACACCCACCGCGCCCGGAGACCTGGGCAGGTGCATTTGTCTCATTGCCCTTGTTGCCTGCCCCTCTGTAAGTGGGGGGAATAATAATACCTCTCCTTTGGCTTCATTCTTAAAGGAGTGTTGAGGGAAGGACAGGGGATCCCCACCCGGTCCATCTCCGAAGGCAAGACATTCGTTGATGTGTGGGGACCTTTTAGGTCGTCACAGCTCACAAATGAGGGGATAGTGTGATGCTACTGGCATCTAGAGTGTCTACACCAGGGGAGCCACTATACATCCTGGAATGCCCCGGACAACCCCCACATCCAAGAATTATCCACCATCCCCAGATGTCCACAGGGCCACCGGGGCAACCTCGCGCTGGGTGACACGCGTGAATGCATAGCAGCCCGCTGGATTGGGAGCCCCAGGACGGCCTTAGCGTTGGCCTCCGTGTCCCGTCCTCTCACAGACGCCCAGGCAGGGCTCTTGTAGCGTCTCATGAACGTGCGTCTGTGGTGGTAACATATCTACGTGTGTCTGTGGGGTCCCATAAAGCCACGTTCATCTTGAACGTTAAAACTCAGGCATGCCTCATACGCCTTTGTGCTTTTCGTGAGCTTGCTCTTTTGTGAAAGTAATAGCTAATGAAAAGCCACCAGGAGCCCACGATGTGCCACCCGTGACCCGAGAAGCAGCAAACCTGGGAGTTCAGGGATCCAGCGCTTTCTCGGCTGCCGTCGGTGGTTCCAAAGGCGTCCAGATGCCAATAGGAGGCCAGTGCCATCCTACACTGGAGAAAGATCCAAATGGGGCTAAAAACTTAAGGTGACCAGATTGTAACATTGGTAAAGCGGGACACCGTTGACCGGGGGGCGGGGTTCTTGATTAAAAATTGGGTCTATCTCCCGCCGTTCCCTAGCTTGTCGTGCATTCTTTCCAAACATCGGGACTTTTTTAAAACGCCGTGGGACGCAGGACACATTGTTAAAAATCGGGACTGTTCCGCCAAAAGCGGGACATCTGGTCACCTTACTGAACCCAAGGATCCCAGACTGTGGGGACATTCTGAGGGAGGCCCCTGGGACCTTCATGACTCCCTGGTAGGTCCAGGGTGGCTGTAGCCACAGAGACATGTGTACTGGAAGCCTTCCCTTCAGGGATGTAGATGGAGGTGGGCACAGACCCCACCTGCGGGGGGCAGAGGGCTGGCAAGTCTCCTTCCCTTGTCTCCTTCCCCTTGTCCCATCCCCCATCTCTCATCTCCCATCCCCCGCATGTCTTCCTTCACCCAATCTCCTTTTATCTGTTTTCCTCCCCAACCTCCCTCCCACCTGCCTTCCTCAGCCTGTCTCCCATCCCCCACCCCCTTCCACCTGCCTTCCTCTACCCAATCTCCCTTTACCTGTTTGTCCCTCCCCCACCTCCCTCCCACCTGCCTTCTGCCGCCCCTAGGGTTAGACTGTCCACACTTCTCCCCTCAAAGCCCAGGAGCTCTGAGTTGATTATTTGGAAATGCATTTCCTTGGAACACATGGCTGATGTTATGAAAATCAGGTTCTCTCTCTCTCTCTCTCTCTCTCTCTCTCTCTCTCTCTCTCTCTCTCTCTCTCTCTCTCTCTCTCTCTCGGCCTGGACTCTTTCTGCTGTCAGTTGACACGTCAGGTGGCTTTGTGAGGAGAATTCAGGATACTGATCTTTCTCCCTTCCTGTCACTTCACATTGACTCTGAGCTGGCTGTGTGAGGAGGGAGCAGATGAGCTGGCCACAGCCGACGTGTCACGCGTACTTAGAAATGCGTCCGAACCGGTACCAGCTTCACGTCCAATAAACATCACCCCAGTGACAGAGGCCAGGGCTCAATGCAGAGCCGTCCTTTTTCATTCGCTGAGTTCTGATTTACTGGAGCTGCAAGTGGGAGAAGCTACAGAACTCCTCGTTGCCTGAATCTCGCGTTAGGGCCCAGTCGCTAACGAGGCTTTGCGTGAACCCCGGTCTCCTTATGGGCCGGCGAGCCTCTCTTTCTTCTGGGATCATATTGTCATCGCTAAGAAGCACATGTTTGCAGCCGGCCAAAGGCAGCCAGACAGCAGGAGCGGAGCCGGCAGGCGCCGGGTGGCGGTGCATGCCCGCAGCTGAGCCTGCCGCAGGCTGCGCTGCAGGTGCCCCATCCACAAAGCTTTGTGTCGAGGGAGCGTCTGGGACCCGCAGCAGCTGCTTTCTGACGGTGGCTTCCAGGGCCCTCGGACCCACCTGCAGGGCACTTGGGGCCCCAGGAGCCTCAGGAAACCAGCTCCAGTTCCAGTTATTTCTGATTGTCAGGCCGCTGGGACTGCAGAGAGCACAAGAGCCTAGATTTGTCAAATGGTCTACAAGGAAACAAAGAAAACTGTCACACAAATGAGTGTCCCCCCATGCAGCTGCCTCCCAGGGGCGCCCTGCCTGGCTTGCTTGGCTACTGCTCTGATGTGCTGCACACTCTTCAAGTGACTTCTCCCAGCTGAGTGTTCTCAGAAGGACGGAGAGAGAGAGGGTCTGGGGGTGGAGCTGGGGGCAGTGGTACAAGGTTCAGCGGAGGGACAGGAGGCAGGGACGCTCATCCGACCACCTTTTCAGGCAGAAGCAAACGCAAGTGGGGTGCCCACAGGAGGCGGCGCCCACCCAGCCGCTCCCAGGCCTGGAGGTCATCGTGAGCAACCACAGAATCCGAGCTCGGTCCTCCCAGGAGCAGGGAGCTGTGTCAAAGACTTACTCTAATACAGAAAAGGTTAAAGACTGGGTGTTTAGACATCCCTTATGTAGGGGTCTTCATTTTCTGAAAATAGCAGAAAAATGAGAAAGCATAGCTCGCTCATTCTTAGTGAAGCTTTATGGCGACTGGCTGAGCACGTTTAAAGTCCTCTGAGAAGGGGGGACAGTCTTCTCGTCACCCACAGTCCTCTCTCCGCTGCTTTCTCAGTAGTGCCGTGTCTCTGAGATTTCATTGAAAGACACTTTCTGTGCTCAGGTCCTTGCTCTCAGAACTCACCATCCGCAGTGATTTCTTCAGTCCTCAAGGTCTGTAGCTGGTCCTTTTATCACAGAGGGACATGATCGTGGGAACAAAAACGAGTGCAGTTTCACATTAATATGCAGAACAATGGCATTCCAGGAAAGGAGAAGACCGTGAATGAATTTGGCAGTGAGCCTGGTAAATAATCAGTAAATAAACTTGGTTGGAAACAGCTCTTTTGTCCTTCTGTGATTGGAACAAACAGGCACACTTCAATTTAGGTGAAGCTAAGAGAGAGCCCGAATTTCTAGTCCAAATGGCTTGTATTTTTATTTCACTTTTTCTTTTTTTAATATTTATTTATTTTTGACAGAGAGAGATACAGAGACAGAGAGAGAATACTTGTATTTTTAAACAGTCAAGGCCACGACTATACGGACGTGTCTAATCTCTGTATACCCACCTGCACAGACACATTGCTCAGAGTCTAGAAAACGTGACTCTCTGCACTTTTCTTAGGAGTTAGAGTAAAGCACACCAGTTGGGAGACCTGGGATTCTTGGAGTACCTGTGACCTGAGAGGAAAGTGCCACTTCAAAAGGAAGCATTTGCATGGGCTTCAGATGCATGGCAGCCCTTCGATACCTTGTCTCATTGTGATCAAGTGATAATGCACACAGATGTGGAGTTGGTAGGGACCCTCTCACCTGAGACGTGAAAAGTGGGTGAATCAGGAACACTGTTTGGCTGTGGAATACGTGTGAGCTATGCAGACAGAAGTGATGGCCTTAGTTTCTGAATGTGCAGCCCCCATGTTATTACACACCCACAACTCCGAGTCTCTCGTCACACAGCGCTCTTCTGAGCTACCTACCTGGCGGTCGCATGTGCCCTCCTGTTGAGTTGTACCTCACAGTCCAGATGCAAGTCAGCATGACACCCTCTGTGGGATGGATGTTTCTACGGGAGACGGAGACAGAGACCCTCCTGTTTGGGGAGGCCTATTTCAATCACAAATTTTGGGGTTACTTTCTCCCACACTCAACGTACCCCCAGGTTTGATTAGCACTGTCCGGAGGCTACTAGGCAAGTGGATTTTATGTCTTTGGGAAAGGAAGCTACAGGGGATTGGCTTCTGCCAGATCCAGTGTTTGTTTCGACGTGTTTTGAAAACGGGCCCAGAGGTGACTGGACGGGACAGGCCAGCACGCCTGCTCCTGAGACAGGCGTGGTCACTGTTTGTCATGGGAGGAAAATGACAGGAAGCATAACATGTGCTCAGAAGTACACCAGTTGCACTGTTAGAAACCTTCCCTTTGGCATTTGTGCCGTCGCGGGCCTTCTGCAAGGAGGAACTGGAATGCTGTCGTCTGTGTGTGTGCCTGTGTGCACATACCGTGTGGTTAGTGCAGCCCACCCCAAACTCAGCCTCCTCAGAACGGAGCCTGCCTTCTATTCTCACTCTTCACGTTAATTTACTGTTCATACAATAGCCTTCTCCTTTAACATTTGTTTTAAACGTGAACTTCTGTTTAACTGAATCCCATTCATTGTTTTTATGCATCCTGTTGAATTTCAGAGCAGTCACACGTGTTCGGTCGTCTGACCCTGCCGTGTTTTGGAGAATCTTGGGAATGACAGTCACTGACAGGAATGAGTGTTTCCTACATGCTCGGTTACCAGAACCTTCTTAGTTTAGCCAGAGCCTGGGCGAGCATTCGTTCCTTTCTTTGGCAAGTGGCAGCTCAGGGTGGCTAGGGTGAAAAATGATGGAGAATTAAGCAGAAGAGACACTGAGCCATTCAGTGCATTCCTGTGTGTGGGCTGCAACCTCCCGGGCGCGTAAAGAGACACCGTGGGTCTCTTAGCAGGCATGTGTCTATGGCCCAGAGGAAAAAACCCGTAACTTGCAGATCTCTCAGAAGGTGGAAAGGAGAATTCATCTCCTCTGCCTCTCGTTCCCTTTAGTTGACGTGACCTTCCATGATCCGGGTGGCATCACCTAATTTTAAAGCATTGCAAGTGCCAGAACGTTAGGTCATTTTATTCGAGTTTGGGGAAGCTCCATGTCGTAAGAGCTGCTTCTTTAGGGTTGAGAGCCCGCTAAACTCAAGGCTTGGACTTGGATTAAAGTTGAATCTTAAAGAAGTTGAGCAGAACACTCCCTGCGGAGTTGACCGTGGTGGTGAGCAGCCGCATCCAGATGTGTTCTGGACACACGGAGGTCACCCAGGAGACGACAAGGTCCATAAACAAAGGCAGATTAGATTTTATAGGGTCTCTTCATGGCAGAGGGCAGGGGCCTCTTTTAGAAAAAGAATACACCTGTATAATTTTACTAACCAGAGTCACTCCAAGACATCTAATAACAATATTAAAAATAAATAAAGCATTTCAATATCCACTTGAATTTATTCGTGTTTTAAAAAAAAAAGATACAAAATCATTACGATAGTTAAAAATGAGAAAACAAATCATAGCAGATTACAAAGTTTAAAACACCAACAGGTACCATAGAAATCTCACTTCCAGGAAACATAGTATTTATTTATGTTTACTAGGCTGGAATGCCCTTTTTCCTGCATGTTTTGGTCATGGACTTTCTTTGATGGCCTCTTCTTATGGCAAGAGCTTTTGTAGCATCATTTTCTATAGAAAGAATACAAAGATAATTTACTCCCTCTCCTTAGCATGGTTGATTAAAATTTATTTTTTATTATTGGTGGTTTTGGAAAATAACTGTTAGTTTCACAGCTTCTTTTTGAAATATAACAAATTATAAGCTTGCTTTAAAACTTGAGAAAACCTCTAGTAATTCTCACTTCTAAGGTCTGTAAGATCTCAGAACATTTCCAGTTTTCTGGCCTAATGACCACTCTTGAATACTCAATATATTGACAAAATTCATTCATGAATTTTAGTGTGTTCCTTTGATTGACATATTATGAGTTGGATGTTATTTTTGTCTATGTTTGTATATCATGCCAAAATCAGCAAAATATTTATAACTTTTTCCAATAAGACCCTGTGACTCTCTTCATTAGTTATCAAATAATCAAAAGGCCTGTTCATTGCTACATCTACTTATTTATTGATGAATGGTGTAGGAAGTTGGTCACAGAGTCAAGTGCTCACTTCCTTAGGTATCTTGCTGAACTGTGACAGGTTGTATACTATTTCATCTTTCTCCAGATTTCTTGAGGTGAAATGCCGTCAGACGCAGTGAGATACGCTCTCAAACACGAGGGTGTATAAAACAGGCAATGGCATATCGGCATGCTATAGTGTTGCCTCAGGTATTTGCTCTTCAGCGCAGGAATACTAACAAATTCTATGTGTCTTCCTTGGAAAAAGAAGAAATTAGGGGATACCAAGATAGCTTAGCAGGTTGAGCGCTTGTCTTGCAACCATGAGCTCCGGGGATTGAATCCCAGTCCTGGCCCGTGCAAAC
Source organism: Craseonycteris thonglongyai (assembly GCA_004027555.1). Taxonomy (NCBI): domain Eukaryota; kingdom Metazoa; phylum Chordata; class Mammalia; order Chiroptera; family Craseonycteridae; genus Craseonycteris; species Craseonycteris thonglongyai. The sequence continues at coordinate 75,530 of PVKE010001372.1, forward strand.
CCATGTGCTGAAATGTGGAACAACTGATAACGACCAGGATGGTGGTGAAGGTTCTCGCCTCCCATGTAGGAGGCTCCTGGTTTGGTTCCTGCCCCCCGGCACCCTCACATCTACCTGTGTGGAATGAAACTATGTCACAATTAATGATGTACAGCTGTGGAGACTGCTCTGCCCTGCCCCCTTTCTCTTTCTTACCTTCTCTCAAACAATATATCTTTTTAAAAAATGTTTTTAAAAATTTAAAATAGAAAAAATTATATATGTTGCATTTATAATTATGAACATTGCATTATCAAGTAACCAAGCATACTCTTGTCCAAAAAGAACATCTGTTAGAAGAGGTGTTGCTTATAATTTTACACACCAGATGCCTGGAAGAAAGATCCACAGACTAGCTTCTGGCTCTCTGAGTTGCAAGCCTTGTTTCTTTCCCCCCTGCATGCATCTCTGATGCTGGGTGTCCCCCTGGCCCCGACCACCAGCCATGGCAGTGGTGTGTTGTCACAGTCAGTGCTAGGATCCCTGAAAGGCATTCCTACACAGATACCTGGCAGCAAGGTAGCTCAGTGTGGAAATAACTGCCACCCCCATACACGTATCTCACGAAAGGATTGGCAAAATGTACACCCAGTGCAAATTCCCCTTAGCTGGACTCTCCGAATGTCCAGTCCCTCACGAACACCGCCCAGCGCAGGACGATGCTACCGGAAGGGGTGCTGGAGTGGGAAGGAGCAGCCGTCCTTCACCGTTGCCGTGAAGGTAGGCCTCATGGTTCCAGCACTACACCGCCGTGTGAGCCCAGACTGTTCTTCTAGCCGATGGAAGCAAGAAGTTAGGGTGTTTTTGCTTTTTAATTGAAAATGAGAAAATATCTCTGTCTTCTAGGATAATTTTAATACCAAATATCTCATACACATATAGACAAAGTTTCTAGAATGTTTTGTTTGTTTGTTTGGGTTCCTCCCTATGTCTGCATTGCATGCCCCCCCACCCCCATCCTAGCATTGCTTTTGGGTAAAAATTGCACAGAGTACTGAATTAAGCTTATGGATGATTGTAATGTTATTTGTTTCATAATTTTCTGATAGCAGTCAGAGGAAATACTGTCCCTATTTTATAAAGAACTGCACATCAATAAAAACGTAAGAGAAAATTGTCAAAGGATATTTTATCAGTTAAGATTAGGTTACATTGTAGATGATGGGAATTCCATCATAAAAGTGGCTTAAAAGCAATCATTTAATTCTCATTTAAACAATGTCTGGAGATAAGTCTTCCAGGACTGGAAAGGTAGCTTCTTCATCATCAGCATGGTCTGAGACCCCTCTCTTTTGCTGCTCTGATATCCATAATATTTGTATTGTACTCATGGTCCAAGATGGACGCTTAAGCTCCAGCTGTCATATTCAAATTCCAACAAATAAGAAGGACACACACTCTTTGCAGCCTGTCTCAGTGGTTCATGCCTTTCTGTCGTGGAGCAGCATCCAGTTGATGGATACACCACAGTTTGAGGAGCATTGGGTTGTTTTCAGTTTGGGGCCGCTACAGAGAAAGGGACACGAACATTCTCGTCCAAGTTTCTGTGGGAACACACGCTTTCCCGCCCGTCATTAGATGGTTAGGAGAGGCACAGCTGGCTCTTCCATTAGGTATGTGTTCAGCTTTTTAAGAGACTGCCAAGCCATTTTCCACAATGGTTCCCCTGAGCAGCAGGCCACCTGAGGGAAGCCCGTGGAGTTCCGATCTCTACGCAGCCCTCTCCTCTCCTTTGGTCCCGCAGACTCTAGCCGGGTCCTCCAGGAGGCCTGGATATGTCTTCTCGAATCTGTGAGCTTCCTGGGCTTTGCCTGGGCTGCCCCCCATGGTCCAGGGCCTGGGAACTCTCTCACGACAGGAAGCTGAGGAGAGCACAGAGCTCACTCCACGCCCTCATTCTCTGCCTCGCATGAAGTCTTCTCCTTCATTGTCTAATGTCCTCTGTCTTGACAACCGTTGTTTCAAATACTTTCCCTGTTTGTTTTGGGCAGCAGGATAAATCCAGCATCTGTTAACCCCTTTGGCCAGAAGTCGAGTTCTGATAAAGATGCTTTGAAAGTTGACTAAGAAACTCACCAGATATTAGGAGCTAATTGTTGTAACTTTGTGTGGGAGATTCAATGGAACATTGCAAGATAAGCATATGATTCTTTGAACTCAAGGTATGACACCCCTACTTGTATAAAGCTAAGTGAAAAACGTGTAGTATTATTCATTTCATATATATGAAAATCGGTGTCCGAGCAGACCACATGACTGTCCTAAAATCATGTGAAATAAGGGCCACCCAGTGCAGTTGTACAGGCTGTGCACTGCACAAGCAGGCCTGCTGAGAAGATGGCCGGAGGCCGCCATCCAGTGCACCCCATGCTTATTAAACCTGGGCACATCGGCACAAGCACTTAAAAACGAAGTCCAAGTTACAACCATGTGATGTGAATTTGTGGGCTGACTAGTGTCCCCCAAAAGATGTGTTGAGACCCTGACGCCCACAACATGTGAAAGTGACCACAGCTAGAAATAGTCTTTGATGAGGGCGTGATGATATAAGTTACCGTGACATCATAGTGACGTAGGGCAGGGCTATACTGCAATATTACTCTGTCCTAAACCAGAAGAGCAGAAGGGACACAAAGGCAGACATGCACAACGGCAAGGCGATGTGATAATAAAGACAGAGACTGGAGTGAGGTGTCCATAGGCCGAGGAGCACCCAGGGTTGCTGGCAAACCCCCCAAAGCTAGGCAGCCACGAGGCAGGGCCCACGCCTCCGGGCGCAGCGGGAGTGTGGCCCTGAGCTCCCTTGCCTTTTGTCGTTGTTGTTAAATTTATTGGGGTGACATTGACTGATATCAATTACATTGGTTCCAGGTATACATTGCTACATGACATCGTCTATACATCGCATTATGTGCTCACCACCCAGAATCAGCTCACTTCCTATCACCGTGTGTTTGATGCCCCCTCCCTACTCCCCCCCACCCAGCTCTCCCACCCGCCTCCCCTTGCTTTTGGATTCACTGCCTGTGAACCATGAGATATCACACATGTGCCGTTTTAAACACCCAGTTTGCGGTCCTTTGTTAAGGCATCCCTAGGAAGTGTGTCACGTGAGTGGGCGTGCGTGTGAGCATGCCAACCCCGTCACGCACACCTGCCAGCATTTATCATGTGCGTTCTCCCCACCTCCCTTTACGGAAGTCTCTTCATGGTGGCGTGATAGCTTAAGGGTTCATAAGAACAAGGGACATAGCTTGTCCGCATCTTGCCAGTGTGCGGCTTGGATAATTGAACCTGAGCCTCACAAAACTGCCCTGACAAAAACACGGAATAATTATTAGTATCCTTTAATTCTGCTAAAGCTTGGACAGCTTTAAAAATGGAAGTAGCGCTGGCAAGGCAAATCAGACTAGCGGAGAACACCTCCTTGGAGTCCACAGCCACCATCCTCGTTTCATTCAGGTGAGGGTCACGGATGGGGCTCGCCTGTCCTTCTCTGGGGTGGGGCCTTCCCTGCCACTGCTGTTACGGGAGGGGCCGGGTGGGGGGCTTCCGTCCCTTCACTCAGCAGATATTTTCGAACTTTCCCTACATGCAAGCCCCCACGCCAGGTGCTGAGATACGGGGAGAGAGCGCCGTGGGCCCT
>PVKE010001372.1:79314-102395 GCA_004027555.1 Craseonycteris thonglongyai
GCCTCCCCATTCCCTGCCAGGAGACGTGCCTCCCCATTCCCTGCCAGGAGACGTGCCTCCCCATTCCCTGCTAGGAGACGTGCCTCACCATACTCGGGCAGGGCGGCCAGCCCGCTGTGGGTCATCGGTGCATGTTCTTCCCACGTTCTGTGCCCCACACCATTACAAGTGGGATGAGGAACAGAACTATAGTTTTTAACTTTTATTAACGCACTGCTGTTTTACGATGGGCTCATTATCATTTCATGCCGGCCCTAGGCAAAGAGTTTGAATCAGATTGGTTTAGAAACCACCAGAAGGTCCGTTTCCATAGAAAGTAATTCTCCAGGTGTTTTTATGACAGGGCTCCCTTGGGTCTGGGGGTATGGTCTTAAGGATTTCTTTAAAAAAGGGAGAAATCTACAATTGTTAGTAAAAAGGGAAGGGGCTCAGGAGGAGGCATGCAAATGCTATGTCGTGCAGACACGTTGTCCATCTGCCCAGGCCTGTACTGCTCCCCTCAAACCACCTGCTATTTCTCCCACATAAATCACGTCCTATCGCATCCCCGCTTAAAAATTTGTATTGACTTCCCATTTCCAGCTGAATGACTGACTCTGGACAAAGGCTCCCTATGGCCGTTCTGACTCCTCAAACCTCATCTCGCCTCACTCCCCGCTTCTTACTGAGTTCCCGTCACACTGTCATTCGTCACCCGTGCCCAGGTGTGCCCCCCCCCGCCCGTGGGTCTTTTCACTAGTGGTTCCTGCCCCCAGCCCCCTCCCACGACATCTGTGCACAACGCATCATTTAGGGGCAGGGCGCCCCTCGGGCCTCCCTGCCCACCCGATTCGTAGCCGGGTCTCACAGCCCTACCCAACTTTCTCGTGTCATTTTTCATTAGCGAATCCAGTGTCCAACCCTTTGGCTTCCCTGGGCCACACTGGAAGGAGAAGAATTGTCTTGGGCCGCACATAAAATACACTAATATCCATGATAGCTGCTGAGCTCAAAAAATCACAGAGCATCTCCTAAGGTTTTAAGAAAGTTTACAGATGTGTGCTGGGCTGCATTCAAAGCCATCCTGGTCTGCCTACGACCAGGGGGTCATGGCTTGGACCAGGCTGAGTTACTCCAAGTCCATTTCTATTTTCCTTTCTGCCGTGGGGGCCTTGCAAGCGCTGGTCCCTCTCTGGGTGACACCCGATCAGCTAATCAAAAGAAATGCTGCGCATTCATGCATCGTATTATTGCGCAGCATTTCTTTTGATTAGCTGATCGGGTGTCACCCAGAGAGGGACCAGCGCTTGCAAGGATGTGATGTGGACTTGTACATCTGTAAACTGTCTAATTGTTACCAACCAATGTAACCTCATCAAATTTAACAATAAATTAAAAAAAAACAAAAAACAAACAAAAAATAATAAATAAATAAATAAATAAAAATAAAAATAAAAAAATCTAAAAACAAAAACCAAAAAAAAAAGAAATGCTGTGAATGAAGGGCGATAACGTTTGCAGCCTCGAAAAGGCTTCGCTGAAACCTGTGACCTGCTGCAGGCCACGTAGCCCTGCCACAGTGGGGGGTCTCTGAAAGTGTAGGACTCGCCGGGCGCTTCTGCTTACTGTCACTTTGTGTCCCTCGTCATTCGTCATTCGCAGTCACTCATTTGTTTAGTCAGCAGCAGTTGATGTATCGTTTAGAATATAGGCATTTCCGAAACACCAGCCATAGGCCAGGCACTGGAGATGCCCGGCGACAGCCCTGTCTTGATGGAGTCAGGAGCTTTGAGCAAGACGTGGAGGGCCAGGCCACTGCTTGGCCCCTGTGCTCCACACAGAAGCTGCTGTCCTGCGACTGCCACCCAGCTCTGCCTGTCTAGAGCGAAAGCAACCAGAGACAGTATGGAAGAACGGCTGTGTTCCAATAAAACTTTATTGACAAAAGCAGGCTGTGGTCCCCCCACCGGAGTTTGCTGACCTCTGATGTAGAGAGAATGGAGACATTTAAACAAATAATTGACTGCACTGTGGTAAGTGCTAGGAGAGAGCCCAGGTGGGGTCCCTGGGATCCCACACCCTCTCTGTCCTCTGCTGCTGCCTCCAACCACCACCTGACCTTATTGGAAGAGAAAGAAAAAAAAGAAAGAAAAGTTTTAAAATTAAATTAACTTCTGGCTGTTGAAAGTTTACATGAGATATTTTGTTGCCTTTTTTTTTTTTTAATACCAATAAACCTTTTCTGATTTTTCTCCAATATTCCAGCTCAGGGCCTCCTCCTTCCCAACACGTCTCCCAGAAAGTAAGATGTCCAGAAGTCCCCAGATTTTTAGCTTTGCAAACAGCACGTGCATTAGTTCAAACAGTTGAGTCAAGCTGAAGTCCTAAATATGAATTGTCTTTTGCACATTATTTCAAGTAACACTTAAGTTCCACAAGCTGATAGTCAGGAGGAAATGTGGTGATCACACAAATTGAAGATGATGAAATGTCATTGTCTAAAAGGTCTTTTGAGATCGCCATTCCACACACCCTCATGTGACAGAGACACCGCGCCTGCTCCACACCCAGCAGCTCATACAACGTCCGCTGGGTTCTTCCGAACCTCCCACAGCCAACCCCGGTCCTGAGACGTGCAGGGCAGGGGCTCATCACATCTTTGCACAGATTCCCTTACCTGGTTTTTATACATGAATTCATTCGGGTTTTTCTTGTTTGCCATTGGATGTGGGTTATTTTCCGGGAACTATTTTGGCATGCCACACACTGCTTTTCTGCCTATCTAGAAAAAAAGAAAACTAAATGAGGAAAATAATTTTACCTACTGTGCTTCACAGATTTTTAAATTATGTTAATATTTTCATGTTGAATTCATTTACTGATACCTCAGAAATTTCAGAATATCTTTTCACTTTGAGACATATTCATTATAGGACTATTTTAAAATATCTACAATCTTTTAGGCTGGTTCATTTCAACCTACTGTACTTCAGAGGACATGATTCTTAATGTTTCTCTGATTAAAAAAAAAAGAATAAAAGACCTGACATTCTATTAGCATTCATTCATTCGCAACGTGAATGAATGAATGAACAATGAGAAATCCTCTGTGCAAGGTTTTGTGAACTGGCAGCAACAGATATATCATTTTTAAACCACTCTGTGTCTGTAATAATTTCTTACGTTAAATGGCTCCTAACATTCGTAGCCTCTGGACTACTCTTAACACCTTAATGTTTCCTGTCATGAGATTTGGGGATACACTAGAACAATTTATTTCCCAGTGGGGTTCGTATCTACACACGATCCGTCTTCGTATCTTTCTCTGTTTAGCAGAACATTCTGCAGTGGAGCTGAGCATTATCTGCTTCTAGCTGTTATTTACAACAGGGAGACATGTGCGTGTGGTGGCGTGTGTTACAGATGGTGACTGCCGCAGCTAAGTAGTTGGCAACACAACAACTCTGTGCGAATGGTGTGGCCCAGAAAGTATTTTATGTTAGAGCTGGGCTCAGCTTCATTGAGCTAAATACTCTCTGAGATTGGAAGTACTTGGACTCTTAGAAATACAACTTTGAGCATCTTTGGACTTTTATCAATACAGTTTTGAGAATTGAATGAATCTTATTAGTTAGGGGGATAGGAAAGCAACGTGATCATTTTTCATGAGACGCGTTTTTCTCTCATGGGCCAAATACCCTTTGGAATTGTTTCATTTCGTTACATGCAACGGTTATTTCATTATGATTTACCCAGTGTTTACAATCATTTATCAGTGTCTGGAATAAATACCTTAGCAAGAAAACTTGGGGGTATTGTTGGTAAACCAAGTTATTGTCATCAGTTACTGTATAAAAGGGTTGACCTCTTTGCTTTTAAATTTTTAACTTTTATAAAAGAAAAGTTTGTTTTTTAATTCTAATTTGCATTGTTATATTATGATGTTTACAGTCTAACACTTCTAGAAGTTAATGGTTTATATTCGGGTTCAACATGTCAACAGTAATTATGTTTAGGAATATAATACATAAGCTATGTTAAAACGAAATAAATTTTTTCAAAGACTGGCATTATCTGGAGAAAGTTAACAATCCATTAATTCTGTAACCATAGCTTCATATTTTTATTTTGCATAACCTGTTCATTGCTAATGGTTCAAGTATGATAAATAATAGAACCTAATTCAACTACACTTCTGGAATGACATAAACCTAAAACATTGACTTATATATGTGGCTTGTAGAAGCGTAATCATTTTGTTTTAGTTTTGTGTTTAATTTCTGGAGGAATTCAGGATTTGGATCAAGGCTGAAAGGACGATGTAAACATACATGACCCAGTGCCCCAGCCCAACCTAATTGTATTCCATTTTAAGTGTTTTGGTGTTTTCCTCACTTTCCTCTAGTTTCTGGTTCAGGAAGCACCTGACCAACATTGGATTAAGCTGCTTCCCATGAGTTGTCTCAAAGCGCCCCAGACTTGGTTATGTCCCCCTTACACAGACTTCCCTGGGGACAGCACCATGTCCCACCCCTCCCAGCACATGGGAACTCCCTGGTCGGTATGTGTTCAGTTTGAGTTGGAGTACCTGACATAGGCACGTGAAGCCAGTAGACAACAACACGAATGCTCTGGAATAAAACACTGGAGTTGAACATACAAAACTAATACTTTCTTATCACAGCATATGTAATGTGCAGCATTACAGGACATTAGGAAGTGAGTGGAGAATCTAGGTTAGCTGGAGTTTGACTGAAAAGCTTCCTGGAAGAGGTAGGACTGGAGCTGAAACTTGACCATTTTTTTGAAAATACAGACAAAGACAGAAGAATTTGTGAACAGCAATTTGGGGGATACATAGGATGGGGCCCATCTAGCTTATGGAGGGCTGTGAAAGGCAGAAGGAAACCCTGGGGTCTTAGAGCATTGGAATGGGGTAACCCCTTTATAACATAGGCCAAGTCCTGCCAGGAAGACAGCTCCTTCCGAACACTGTTGCTGGGGTGTGCTGACTGTATTGTGTGGTGGGTGAGGGTGTGAGGAAGGCCGTGGACATAGTGTGAGTGCCGTGTGGGGTGACAGCCTGCACGACGCTGTCAAGTTTGTAAAATTCAGAATACACCAACACTCGACGATGAACCCATTTGCTCTAGAAACCACTCCACGTTTGTTCTTTATCTCTGCTCATCGATTTCTACAGTTTCTACTTTGTAGATTCTCTCAAGATCAGTAAGTATATATTGAAAGGAAGTACTGTATGTCTGAAACAGAGAAAGTGGCCGCTACTTGAACTTCTCATATTCCTCACAGGAGAGTAAAGAGAGGAAGTTAACATATCGGCAGTGGCACCGTGCGGTTGACAGGGAGCTGTTAGATCAAGCTTGTCCTACCTGTAACCCATGGATTGCACGTGGCCTCTAGCGGCCCAACACTAACTCGCAAACGCTCCCACAACTTTATGACATTTCTGAGCAATCCTCCTCCTAGCTCATCGGTCATTGCCAATGTCAGTACACTCCACGTGTGGCCCAAGACATCTTCTCCTCTCCTAATGCGGCCCAGGGAAGCTGGACACCCTGTGTCAGATGGAGAGTCCTAGTCTACAACACAGCGCCTGACGTGGCAGCTGCCCCTGTACACACGAGGGCAGGAAGGTTGAGTCCCAAGGCAGAAAATATGCCTGTGAAGGTACCTCACAAGCACATGTGAGAATCTAGAATGTTCTGGTGAGTATTGTAACCACAGGATACACACAAGCAGTTTGTTTTCCAGGCATGAGACTAAAGGCTCATGAAAAGAGAGTTTGCAGACTATGAGCCAGTGGGATCAAACTTTGGGACAAATGCTGAGATTAGAAATTCACTTGAATTCAGTAACATTTAATACCACAGGCGGGACATAGAATTATTGAATGAGGATTAAAGTGGAAAAGGGAAACTGGTCAATTACAAGAGAGTTCGTATTTTTTAAATCATTTTATCTATAACACATTTACTATCTCATTTTATGTAATATTTTATTTGAAGCTTTTGTAAACAAGGGAAACCATTTGGTTTGCTTATTGTCTTCCCTCGACATGGACTGACTGCACTGAGGTAAGAGCTATCTTGGGACCCCCCACCCCGGACCCCAGAGACAGGGTTAGGTGGTCTCCAAATTCATCGCTTACGGCAGCACTAACTGCACTATGAGGCAATTACGTGTTTGCATTTAACCCTATAGAACTATGACCTCCTGAGGGACAGGACCATGTGACATCCGTGAGATAGCGCCTGACATGTAGCAGTTATTCAAAAGTGTTTGCAGAATGGACAAATGAAAATGGCGTAACGTAGACCTCAGGCGGCTCTCCTGGGGTCTGTTGTGTGTGATGAAATAGTGGGTCTTCTGCAAGTACACCTTCAAAGCCAGTCACTTCTTCTATTCTGCAGCAAAGAGGCCGAGACGGAGCAGCGGGCACATAGCAGAGCAGGTGAGAGGGCGTCCCGGGCAGTTAATGGCCATGTCTGAGACTCTGCCTCCAGCATAGTCGTGGGGTTCTGCTTCCCACTGGACTCAGGGGCAAATGAACTCACACGTCACGATTTTGAACTTGGCTGCTGGAAGGAATTTTGAACGACATTCAACTATTGAAGCTTATTTTAATTTCTAAAAATGGAGCCTCTCAAGTGGTGTCTTGGATCAGAGACCTCTCCGGTGACTGGGTTTCTCATCTGGCTAGCTCGAATCATGAACTCGTGTGACATGCAGGCAAAATGTGATCACTAGCGGTTCCACGGTCACGTGCTACGTCGCAGACGCCTTTTTAGTGCACTTGGGCAATTAATAGGTCATGTGGCCAAATATAGATTAAGTGAAAATGCATTTGGTTTCCAAGATTTCAGCCATTTATGTATTTATTGTTCATATGCTATCTCTAACTAAAAGCAATTTAAAGTGACAGTTGCTAAAAATATAAACTCCTTAATGGGGTGGCTCTCCGCCTCTAATTATTTTTATCTAATCAGATGCTTTATTCAATTCCCAGGACTCATCACTGTTCATTGACAGCGGGTTTGGAGAGAGCTTTGGGAGATTGCTAACTGGGACGTGAATGGCATCGTGTTACTGTTGCACAGACTCAATGCTCTAAAAACAACATGTGGACGTCCAGGGTCAAGTTGGGTTAGCTGCATTTAAGGACTGACTTTCTCCCTCCCATGGGAGAAGTTTCATTTTTATCTCCTCCGTGATTAGCACTTAATGCTTGTAGTCTAAGCTGCAGCGCTCTTTGTTGCATTTGGTGTGTTTCTCATTCCTAAACATGCATTTGTATTTAATGTTGCTGGTCAACGGCATGAATGAAGAAAGCCGCTCCACTGGACTCCCGCTCTGGTGCTGTCACACCTTGCGTGTCGTGTGCTCTCCCCCCGGGCTGCCCTCCAGCTCCGTTCCAGCGCCGGCACGTGCATGCACCCCTGTCCGCTCGGCTGTGTCGTCTCTCCCCTCGGAGCCTGCTTACATACATGGCCACATTTAAGAGCACCTACCTCCAGACATCATGCCCTAAGACAACAGTGGGTGTCCCCACACGCCGTGTCCGGGGCTCGGGAGCGTGGGCACAGTGCCACGGGTGGGTCAGGGCATGACGTGGAGTCAGTCACGGTGTCAGCCAGCACTGTGGGCCCCCGAGGGCTCGCCGTGGGCTGGACGAGCCACTTCAGAGACTATGGATCCCTAGCACAGCCTGAGAGTCCTCACAATGTGGCCTCAAAGCCAGGGACCCGGGAGAGCGCACAGGTCACGCCGCGGGGTTTCCCAGGCCAGTCCTGGAAGCCACGCGCCGTCACGTCCGTGTGTCCCTGGATGGGTGGGGACCGGCACATGGGGGCCCCTGGGACGCCTGCCCCAGGATGCCCACCACCCGTCTCTGCCCAACTGGAGTTCCACTGTCCTGGGTCACATGATCTGTGTCCCTCTCCTACCCGCCTTGTTAGACTCATTTCCTTTACAGCCTAGACCTGCTTCCTTGTCTTGACACATCTAAAGCTTGCTGGGACATTCCATTCAGTGTCTGTCACATTCAGCTGGAACCACAGCCTCTTTTAATTGGTATGAGTGAAGATGTTCTGGTGAGAAAGGAGGAGAGAGAGAGAAAGGGAGACGGGGAGGGAGGGAGGGAACAAGCACAAATAAGGCAGAGGGCACATTAGACGGCGCATCTTGTCAGATAAACATGGAAACTGTTGCTATTTTATAGGCGCTAGAGAACCAGTTCATCATAGTTGAAACGTTTGGACCACTGTGTGATGACGGTGTTTTACCTTGTGATAAATGCGAATAGCTTGCCATAATTTTTACTAAGACTCCATCAATGATGCCTAATATTCTGTGAACACAGGGTATTGGGAGCACTCCTCTAATAAAAGTGGGGAAGTCGTTGCTTACAAATAACTCTTCAGTCACGCCGAGTGTAACATTTATAACTCCTTTTGCATCTGATTGAGAACTTTATGTAACCTTTGATAAGCTGCTTTGTAACCTGGCTCACTGGGGCAAAACCCTTTTCTAGATTGATCCATTAACATTTACGTACAACTTGAGCAAAGGGCACAGAGGAAAGTCAGGAGGAACAGAGACCCAGGAGAAGCTAAGTTTCTGGCAGGTGCTTCTCAGAAATGTCACTCCCATCCATCTTTTCATTCCCGTTCCTAAAACCACCAGCTCGCTCTGGACAGGTTTCTTTGTAGCTCTTGTGTGACTTATTAAGACGACCTCCAAACAGTCTTCCAGACTTCCAGCAGCTTCCCCTCCAGACTCAGAATTAAGCACCACTTCCTTCCCATGCTTAGGAGCTTTCGGTGACCCATGACCCCAGGCCATCTGTTACATGGTCCCCTGGCCACCGTCCCCAACCAGATCTGTCTCTTGTCCCCAACTCTGCTCTTCTTTCTCTTTTCCTGATGCATCCCCTCAGTCTGCACCGTTGATCGCTTTTCTGGGTCAGGAATCCTTTCCCACGTCTATTTCCTCCGCTGACCAGAGGCCACGCTTCCCTCCCAAGACCCAGGGTCAGTTCCCCGCTTCTTTTTCTAAAGGAGCCGTCCAGACTCCTTCCTTCTCCTAACTTCTGTGGCTCCACTGCCTGGTGATCACATGGACTTCCTTGTAATACGGTGCCACCTGCGTGTGGTGTCCCCAGACTGCGCGCTGTGACTGTGCACACGTGAGCTTCCCAACACTCGTGCTGATTAGGATTGAAAGGTTTATATTCCTCTACTCCTGGCTGTATTCCACATGTGTGTACTGAGTGTCTACTTTCACCAAAGTAGATGCTCAATAAATAATTGAATTTTAAAAAAATATATGAATGGGAGTGGAGAGGTTATGAAATGAAAACATTCTGTTTATCCAGTTCTGCAATCAGTAACCATTGGTTACGCATTGCGTGCTCAGCGCTGTGTTTGGTGAGACGTGGGTCATGAACACATCAATCAAGTGTGGCTTCTATTGCTTCAGGGCTTCTTGTTTAATGCTGACAGCTAAGGTGGCAATGCATGAGACACTGAATAGAGGTGACGTTCCTATCTGAAGCACACTGGCAGGAAAAGGGGAAGAATGGGTGAAGCACTGAGCTCCTTGGAGGTCTTTAGTCTTGAACTGGACTTCGCAATTTGGGATTTTGATTTCAATATAAAAACAGGTGTGATATGCAGGAGTGGATGACAAAGGGCATAAGTCTAGGAGGAAAGGAACTAGGAGTTTGCTAGGATAGGCGAGGACCCTGAGGACCGGAGCACATGGAGACAGTGAGGCCAGGGCTGTGGATGAACCAGACAGGGTGGGGGGCAGGTTTAGGAGGATGAAATGGAAAGAAGTACATGAAGTTCCTAGCAAGGTTCCCACCCATAAGTAGATGCTCATAAATGCTTGTGTTCCACGCTTTCCTCTTTTATCTAGCGCTTAGGAAGTTAATTATACAGCCCCTGTCTCTATGATTAACCTAATATTCTTTCTCTGGGTGTTCTGCTAACTGTTTCATAAGTGCTAAGAATATCTTTAAGAAGTGATACGTAATCTTGCCTCATGGCTATACTAAGATAAGGAAACGGCCGTGCATTTACACAATGGAACATTACTCGGCCCTAAGATGAAATCCTGCCATTTGTGACAACATGGATGGGCCTTCAGATCATCATGGGAAGCCATATACGTCAGACAGAAAAAAACAAGGATCATATGACTTCATTCATAGGTGGGGCATAAAATGGAAAGAAACAAAAAAAGAAACTCATGGACACAGTAGTTTAGTGGTGACCTGAGGGTAAGTGGGGGAGGGGGGAGGCAGAGGGGGCATCAAATCTGTGGTGATGGAAAGAGAACTGACTCTGGGTGGTGAGCACACAATGCAACACATAGACAATATAATGGAGACTTGTACACCGGGAACCTATGTAATTTTTACCTACCAATGTCACCCCAATAAATTGAACAATTAATAAAAGAAAAAACAGAAATCCGAAAGGCTGATAATTCTCTGTGAAAATACGTACATGTACGTACATCTGTGTCTACATTTTTTATTCAAGGTCAATGTTCTCTAAAGCCCTTGTGCTGCCTGTAGTTTTATGGTTTTGTACTGAAAGGCTTCATGTTGTTAGCTGCTGCAACAGATAAACCCTCAGGGGGCCTCGAGTCCTGGCCACCAGGCACTTCTCAAGCCTGGACGGCTGCCTCTGTCCCGTGGCCGTGAGATGGCCCAGGGGGCCACCTGGCCACCGCGAGAACTCTCCCTGCCACTTGTGACAGCATCTCTTCTCTCCCTGATGACAAGGGTCAGCGACCCCCATCGGCGTGGTCAGTTTGCTTTTCTGCCCACCTCTCAGTTCCAGGCAACGGGCGTGGACTGGCGCCGCCGTGGCTGGGTTCTTAGATGGACTTTCTCCGTGTCTGCAGGAGGGCGCGCCTCTCTCTGGGAGCAGAACCTGCAATTGCCTTGTGCGCCATTTTTTTTTTTTAAAGATTTGTTTATTTATTTTTATTGTTTTAACAGAGAGAGGGAGACAGAGAGAGAAGGAGGACAGCCCAGAGCAGTCTCCATGGTTACACGTCATCAGTTTTCTACAGTTTTATTCTACAGGTTGGGAGGGGGTTGTACAGGGCAGGAACCCGGCCAAAGTCCTCCCGCATGGGAGGCACAACCTCATGAGCTTGGAACCTCCCTGCATGAGAAGCATGCCCGGGGCAGGAGCCAAACTGGGGGCCTCCCACATAGGAGGCTCACCCTGGTGAGAACCAAACTGGGGGCACACCCCAGTTCAGCATTTGAGTCCGCATGGGCCGGGGCCGGGATTCGATCCTCAGACCCCAGGGCTACAAAACAAGCGCCCTACCCATTGAGCCATGCCAGCGTCCCGCACTGTGCACTGCTCGTAATGGGGGAGGGCGAGGTGAGCGATCGCGTCCTTTATTTTGCTGGGTGTGTCTGTCTGTGCCCCAAACACTGGACCTTGACAGCCTTCCCTCACACGGAGGCCCCCGAATCTGCACGGGGCTCACATCCCGCCATGGCCTCCCATGTGTTTGCCATCTGTCCCAAGGAGTCGGACATCATGGGTAACGCGGGACAGTTAGCGTTCTGTAGATCAGTTAGGTGGTCTGCGTTCTTTGAGACCATACTTTACCTGCAGTGCAAGATCGTAACTGTGTACCGTTGTCCGTACGTGACTTTCCCTTCTCGCAGGGATGCGCAGGGACACCTTCACTAGGCTGGCAGCATGCCACGCTCCTGAGCATCCCCTGGGCACTGGCAGCAGTTCAGGTGCTGGCAGCTTTGACATTGTTTCCTGTTTTCATTCCTTCCACAGGGTGTTTGCTCAGCTCCCATTTTAACCTGGTTACATATAGGAACATTTTTACAAACGTTCTAATTCTTTCTCCTCCATTTCCACGCATTGTTAGCAAATTAAAGGTCCCACAGGCTCCTTTGACCGTGCTGCACACGGCACAATGGACAGCATTTTTCACAGAGCTTAACGATGATCCGAGACGGCAAAACACAGCGACTCCATGAGGTCACAAAGTGAACACGTGTGTGTGTGTGTGTGTGTGTCTTACCTTAGAAATAGGAAATCATTATAACTTACCATCTTCAAGAGGGAAGTTGTTACCAGGGAAAAGTTGAAAGTTCGGAACACAGCCAATGCTTAATTGATTTGGGTTCTAGAGATGGAACTAATGTCCTCAAAGAGACTTCAGTGGGTTCAGAGATGGGAAGTGGGAATACATAAAAACATTTGGGGACACTCTTGCTCAGATGAAGTTGGCCATTGTCCTGTAGATCCATGACATCAAAATATCAAGTCTATTTCCCCACCCCGTTTTGTTTTGTATTCGATATTGATTTGAAGTAAGTGGGGAAACAGAATTTTGAAAATCTTTTAATTTTCAAGACGTTATCTTCTAATATTAATATTTAATGTCAGTTGGTTTTTTGCTTTGTTTTTTCCCCTGGGGAAAGGGCTTTTGAACAACTCATATCTGTCTGCAATTGTGTGTGACGTGAAAACTATTTTGTATTTTGTTACCATTACATAGAGAATAGGCTTACCTAATAAACTCCAATGACTTTCTCACTATTAAAATTGCCTTGGGGCTGATCTCAAATTAATGTATTCAATCTGTCTCCGTTTTGTCATAAAATTGTATGGTTCATTTGCCAGTAAAAAAATCTGTGGTTATTCAGGACACATTTTTCCCTACAGTATTTCAAAGGAATACAAAATTTTTAGGACTTGTATTGATCAATTCATGCATCATCCCCTAACCTTAATTTAAGAAATTGGATATTTGTGGGGGAGGGGAGGAGGGGGAGGGGGGAGGCAGAATAACAAAACCTTGTAGTGGAAGAATCTCTGCTGGAGAACCTTTCATGTTGTAATTCTACTTTTCTACTTGCCATGAAATATGAGCTCCTGTTTAAAGAGCCTGCTTAGGTGCGGCAGTAATTTCCTTTTGACTTTGGGGAAATTCAGAATGTATCTATTACAAATCAAATTCAAGGAACATTTATTTAAAACCTTACCATGCCTGGTGCTACGAGAATATCATTAAAGTAGACACAGTATCTACTTCCAAAGAGCTCACAGTCCACCAGAGAGAAGCTTAGTGAGCCTACGATGCAAGGGTGGGTCCATAGAGACTCGTGTAAGTCTGTGGGGTGATTAGTAGGTGAATTGGGAATTATGAATCAGGGAAGGCTTCTAGAAAGCAGGTATATCTGAGTTCAGGTTTAAACAGCTGGTTGGTAAATCTGTCAACATAAAAAAATATAGGGGAAGCCGGGATGGCTCAGTGGGTTAAGTGCTCACTTTGCAGCACCAGGGACCGAGGATCGAATCCCGGCCCCAACCCCTGCAGACCCATATGCTGAACTGGGGAGTGCCCCCAGATCCGTTCTCTCTGTGTCTCTGTATCTCTCTCTCTCTCTCTTTCTCTCTCTCTCTCTCTGTCAAAAACAATAAAAAATAAATAAATAAATACAAAATACAAAATTCAGAGAAGTCAATGTTCTATCTAGAACAACACTTTCTATTTTGAAGACGTGTAAAAGCTCCGTACTGAGTTGTGCAGGGCTTTACACAGAGTGTGCCCCAAGCAACCGGACAGGGGTACCCACACTGTCCCCACACACAAGAGACCATGCCCTTCTCTGTCTCTGCAGGAGCCCTGTCCTGGTTTTCCAGTGCAGCTCTCGCCACGTGATCTGCTTAGACTGTTTCCACTTATACTGCGTGACAAGACTCAATGACCGGCAGTTCATCCATGACCCTGAGCTTGGCTACTCTCTGCCATGTGTGGGTAAGTCAAGCACTTTCTCACCTTGTTTTTAATGCTGATTAAGAACAGAAGGAGAACTATTGATGTAAAACTATTTTAGGTATCTCCCACCCCTAGCTGAAGGGTTGAAAACTCAAATAGCTACTTGATCGATCATTGCTGGGCAAGAAACATCATTTGGATCATATATGTGGGGGGGGGGGCGCTCAAAAAACCTGGAACTTATGTATAAAAACTTGTGTATTTGGTCTCTACGTGTTTAAACTTCAGTCACCTTCAAAGCACTCTCCGGTTGATGCAATACAACTATCGAGACGCCTTTTCCCCTGCTCAGAACAGCTTCTGACCTCATTCATTTTGATGCCTTTTAATGCTTCTGCCATTTTGTGTTTCACTTCTTCCACATCAGCAAAATGTTATCCTTTGAGGATGTTTTTCATCTGGGGAAATAAAAAAGAGTTGCTCAGGGTGAGATCAGGTGAATAGAAAGGGTGGGGTATAGGGTCATACCATTTTGGGTCAAAAACTGCTGAACGCTCAGCTTGGTGCATTGTCAGGTGACACGTTGTTCCTAAAGTCGCCATCATAAAATGGGCAAACACGTTGAAAGAGTCTTCAAAACAATTCACTGAAGCGAAACACAGCCTCTAACAACATCAGCTAGTACGTGGATGCAGATGGGTTCCTAGAACACTCACCTAGTGGGGGAAGCCTATGTTCCAAGGGGTTCACCCTCCAGAAGATAATTCCGTTTTCTTTTGTGGGGGTCGCCCCTCATATATACACACAAACATACACTAGCATGTGAAAGAACTGTGTTGAATTAGGAAATGCATAACCTGCATAAAGGTGTTGAAAATAAAATTTGAAATATCATTCAGCCAAGGTACATAAATTGTGCCTGTGGGTTCACCTTCTGTATTATGGCGCGAAGCCAGCAGCATTTGAATTTTTAAATTGTGCTACTTAGTGCCACAGATTTTAAGCATATGCACATATGTATAGAACAACATATATTAAAAAGAAATTGAAGAAGAATGAGATAAAGTTGAAATATTTAACATTTGAAATACTTTTCTGTTTCAACATTTACAAAAAATTCTTTACTTGCACTAGACTATTATTACTACCTTTTTTTTTTAATTTAGCTGAAATTCACATAACATACAAGTAACCATTTTAATGTGCACAATTCGGTGGCATTTTGTGCATTCATGATGTTATGTGATGACCACCCAACTCTCTCTAGTTTCAAAACTTTTCCATCACCCTGGACAAATCGTTCATATCCATTAAGTAATTGCTCATCTCCCGGCCGCCACTATGGTCTGTCTCGCTGGATTTGCCAATTCTGGATACTCGATGTAAAAGGAATCATGCAATATGTGACCTTTGGTTTCTGCCTTCCTTCACTTAGCATAGTGTTTCTGAAGTCTATTCAAGTTGCTTTATTCCTTTTTATGGCTGAGTAATATTCCATTGTTTGGATATACCACAAATTGTTGATGGGCATTTGCATTGTTTCCACCTTTCAGTTACTATGAATAATGATGTGTCATATGGTACGTGTATGTTTAACTGTTTTTGCATTACCACAAGGAATTTATAAGGGTCCCTATTTCTCCACATCCTCATCAATACCTGTTACTTTTCAGTGTTTTTTTTTAATAGCCATCCTATTCAGTGTAAAGTGGTAGTTCATTGTGGTTGATTTGCATTTTTTAAATGATAAATAATGTTGAATATCTTTTCATATGCTTGTTTGCCATTTGACTATCTATTTGGAGAAATGCCTATTTAGGTCCTTTGCGTGTTTTTTAAATTGTGTTGTTTATCTTGTTGTTGAGTAGAAAGTGTTCTTAATGTATTCTGGCTACTGGGCCCTTATCATATACATGATTTACAAACATTTCTCCTGTTTCATAGTTTGGTGATAATGTCCTTTGATACACAAAAGTTTTTAATTTTGATGAAGTTCAGTTTATTTGGTTTTTCTGTTGTTGCTTGTGCCATTGGTGTCAAATGTAAGAATCCATTGCCAAATCCAGGGTCATGAAAATTTACCCCAATGTTTTCTTTTAATCACTTAGTTCTTATATTTAGGTCATTGATCTATTTTGAGTTAATTTTTACATATGGAATGAGGTAAGGATCCCTACTTCATTATATATTTGTTTTTAGTGACTGTGGTATTAATAAATACGCTTCACTGATTTTGAAAATTGTGGTCAGAAACTATGTGATACCTTGATTTCATGGCCAGATTTTTTAAGTTCAGTTTGTTTCAATGCTTAGTTTTAATGTTGATCAGAGGTGAAAAATGTACATCAAAATTATTGCACAGATCCAAATGAAAGTAGCTAATTGCATTGTTCACATTGCAAATTATGATATAGTCATTTTTCAAATGTATCTGCTGTTAATACAAAGGTTTTTTATTAAGATTTACATAATATAATAAACTCTCTTCCTCCATACAACCATATACACAACATGGAGACATTTCTAAATCTCCAATTTCAAATCTTCTCTTTTAAAAATTAATTTATTTCTCACTAGCTTTTAAATTTAAAACCTTTTATAGAAAATTTTAAACATACTAAGTGAAGAAAAATAGAACAATTACCTCGCTTTAGATAGGCTTTCTATATGACAAGATGTTCTAGGCTTTTTCTTTTTTTGGAATTCTTTCCTACTAACCTGGAATTGGCCATTTTTCTAAGAAGCTTGGGTTTCCTGTAATAGGAAATGGTGTTTAATAGTCAGTCTTGGGGCTTGGTGTACCCATTGTAACTAGGTGGTCACTGTTTCTAGGCCTCATTAAAGAAGTTGGGAAACATGCTTTTAAAAAAAGTATGCAATATTAGTTATACTGACATTTCCAATTCACATTCAAGGCTATGGAAATTTTACTTAAAGTCACTAATCTTACAGCTGTTGTTGCGTCTTCTCTTAGCAAAAATCCTACTAGTAAGTGATAGCAATATAATTGCTCACATGTCTTAAGTCACAATACACACACACTAGCATCAGAATTATAATTCCAGCACCATCACCAACGTATGATTATGGGAAACTTATGTTAAGATTCTTGTAGTTTTTTCTTGTCATTAGAGTTTTTGTTTTTGTTTTTTTTCTATAGGGACATAGAATCTTACACAGTTATGATATAGTTGCATCACCAATTACATGCATATTTTATTTTTCCTTGAAATGTTTTTAAAATTTATTTTGTTTTTATAATTTTGTAAAATATCAACATAGTTTTAAAGTAAAAGCTATAAAACAAGTTACATTCAAAGAAATTGAGGTTTTATCCCGATCCATTTCAATATTCCTTTTCTTCCCCATAGGTAAACTTTATTTGAATATTGTCCCATTTTAAAAACATGTAAACAAATTAGCCTGACATAGATGCTGACAAGGATTTGTGTCACCTTTGTAAGTAGAAAGTAGGACACTGTGCACCTTTTGCTTCATGTTGCTCTTTTTCCCCACTCTATGTTATATAGTATTTTCTGGAGATCACACCCTAGTAATAGCTGGACATTTTCTCCATTTAAAAAATATAGAGCATCACTGAATTCCCTTGTATATGTCCTCGTATGTACCTTACTTTTTCTTCTTGGTGAACACTTAGTTTCATTTTTGTATTACCAATATGGTTACAACGAATGGACCTGTGTACCCGCGTATTTTCAGCCTTATGTCCGAGTATCGTTGAGATAGATTCCCAGAAGTGGGGTTACGGTGTCAGAGGCAGAGGGGGTACTTGTCTGGCTCTTTCCCGAACCCCCCGCCCCGCGCCCCGGCAGCCCAGCCACTTTTTGTTCCCACCAGTGATGTGTACAAGCAACAGTTTCTCTACCTGCTTCACCAACGGAGGAGTTCAACGACTCTGGGTTTTGGGGGGTTTTTCCCCCCCAATCGTATATTTGAGAAATAGGTCAGGTTTGTTTTTCTTATTTTAAAAAAGATTGAGTACCTTTTCAACAGTTTGAGATCCTCTTGCATTTCTTTTTTTCAATCATTTCAAAAACATCAACTTTTCCTTAAGGGACAGACTAAATGAATATATTGAATATATATGTTTTTTCAAAAACATTTTCTATGTAACACACTACTGACAGCTCCTTCCCGTCACAGGAAAGGTGAACAAAGCTGGCTCGCATCTATTCTTTTAAAAAGGAAGCTTGTAAACTAGCTATAATTTTGCTAGTTGTTGGCCACAAGATAACTGACCACGTCTCTGTGAAGCAAAAGAGTTACCTGCCTGAGCTAGTCTCGTTGCAACGTGTTTTATGGGTCCTGGTATCAGGTAGTTATCTCTTAAATACCTTACAATTTTTATTTTTATCGACATCGCCAATGCTTAGAACCTTATGCACTCCTGCTTTATGGTTTTTAACATTTTTTATTAGTAGTAGTTTCAGATGTACAAGACGCCTAATGATTAGACATTTACACACCTCACAGCCTGGTAACCCCAACATGTCTACTGCCCGTCTGACACCGTGCATAGCTATTACCATACCACCGACTACATCCCCTGTGCTGCACTCTACATCCCGTGACTGTATATTATACACTCAGTATTACTTTATACTAGTTTCAGGTTTGCAGCACAGTGTGTAGGCATTTATATAACTTATGAAGTGCTCCCCCAGTAAGTCGAGTACCCATCAGACACCATACATAGTTTTTACAACTGTATACCCCTATTTTCAGTTTCTGTGCTAGAATAGTGAGGGGGCAGGGGATAAATGTTAAATATGCCATTTTGTGTTTTTTCTTTGGAATCATATATATATATATATATATATCATTACTAGTTATTTAAACAGAATGCTCCATAAAGCTTTGCTTTTGTTTTTTTAAATCCCACTTACTATTGAGGGCTTCTCTTCCCTGGCATCTCTTTACTTTTCAACGACAATAAGCAGAAAGCTACCTGTTGTTGTGTTTTGTTCTTAGAAGAGAATGTCGCCGGTGACCACAGCTGAGGCAGGTTAGAGAGAACTACACTCTCTGCAGCTGCTCGGGACGCCTCCCACACCACACGATTCATTCCCATGTCCTCATGTCCTCAGCAGTGTACACGGTAGGCTTCCCGGATGGGTGGCTTCACTTTGCAAGGTTTCAGTCAACGACAGGGCCAAAAATAGTCCACGGAAAATTCCTGAAACAGACAATTCATAAGGTAGTGAGGCACCCATGCAGCCAGTGGGTGTGTTGCTCACGATCTCTGAACTTCTCGTTGATGCCCTTGAAGAGGCATCCATTCACCTTGCCATCATGCCGGGTAGGTTATTTAACCTCAGTGTGCCTCAGTTTCACTTTAAGTTAAAGTAGGAAAAATACAGTAGCATCTGTTCCGTACATTGTTGTGTGGATGAGTTAAGATACTGTCATGTAACGTGTCTTTAAGTTAAATACTGAAGACAGTAAGCACACAATGAATATTTGCTGTTGTTACTTTGGTTGTTCTGTAAGCGTGTATTCGTAGGGACGGTATATATGATGTGTGTGCACACACATGTTTATCCGTAGAGGAGTGTGTATGTTGACAGTCCTTAACACTAGTTTGACATTTCCTGTAACTCAGTGCATAAATCAACCAGTTATCAAGCATCATTTACTTATCTATCTATCTGGTCCTCTTTTCTCCTCGGTTTATTTGACTTTGCCTTGATTAACAGAGCATAGAGCAAGACAAGAATAATAAAGTAGCAATAAAACGGAAAATTGAAAATCAAAGCTTTCAAACTATAAATAGAAACAGCAGACGATCAGCAACAAGAATTGATTGAATCCATATTGTTTCCATGCACATTGCAACAGACTGTGGGGTTAATTAAAAGGTTGTCTCAATGTCTATGAATTCTATAAATAAAACCTAGTAGTAGGTCTGAAAAGCGAAATAATGGTTAACTCTGTAAAGGAGCCAAGACTGCGTGGGAAAGCCAGCTTTATGGAGCTGGGCTACTCCAGTGGGGCCCCAAGTGTGTGTGGCACCCACGCAGCAAGGGGGCGTGTTGCTCACGACCTCTGAACTTCCTGTTGATGCCCCTGAAGAGGCGTCCGTTCACCTTGCCACCATGCCAGGTCGCAAGGCCTCAACAGATGGTTTTGGGGTCCTGCGGTGATGACTTAGCAATTTGGGGGTTATACTTCTTGCCAAAAAACAAAAGCAAGTTCTATTTATGTCATCAAGGGCATTTTGTTTCTAAAACCATCACTTCCTTTCAACGACCAAGTTTCTACCTAACCATGAGAGATGGTTTCTCCGGCCCTGGGATCCACAGTGCAATCCACTCCTTGTCTGATCTGTCCTGGCTGGGGGCCCAGGGTGGGACAAGCTGTAAATGGAACAGATGCCTTGGTGAAGAAGTATTTAAACTTGCTTGATGTTTGTATTCCTGCTTTGGCATAAGCCAAAGGACTTTTTGTTGTGCACAAACTAGGAAGAATGGTCCCACTAGAGTGGCATGGTCATTGCCCAGCGCTAATGAGGAGTCAGTATCTGTCTCACCCACCGCCCTGGAGCAGGCTGCTCTTGCACGCTTTGTGGTAAATGCAGCTATTTAACCCTCCCCCTTTCCCCCAATCAATACAAAATAGCACTTTCCCCAAAAGTCATTGTTTAGTGTCTCCAGAGACTGAGGGGGTAAAAAAATAAAATGCACTAGCATCTGAATAGAGTCATTATGAGAAAAATAAAAGCTACTGAAATCAGCTTTCTGGCACTATGAAATACATATGAAAAGATAGAAGCTGTAGTAGAATTAACACACTATTTTTTAAGCTACACTGTTCCCCCAGAAGCCACCAAAGAGCTAAATAAAGCATTTATTTCTATTCCTAAGTGGCCCACATACCAAATGACCGTATAAGTTTACCATGTCTGTATGTCTGAGACCACTTACTAGCAAGGCATATGCAATAAGCCCATACTTTAGTCTTTGAAACCTTTCAAGCTCTTTAAGCAAAACCCCTGAAAATCTCAATTTTAGACATCTACGTTCTTCCAGGTATGGCCAGTCAGCGGTGAAACAACTTTTTTCATCATTATTACGATGAACAATTAAAACTGGTTTCAAATACCTGTCAAGTACAAATCCTCCTTCCTTTGTGTGAGCTCCTCATTGAACCAGAAATGTTGTGATGCTTTGTAAGATTGGCGTGCAGCGTTTAATTTCCCCGAGATTAAAGAGAGGTGACGATACGAGCTGTTGTGGGGTGCCTAGTGTATACACGGTGTCACACACATCCACGTCAGCCCACTACAGTGGGTGTCGTCATTTCCATTTTATAGATGAGGCATTTGGGGCTCATGGAAGTTCATTACACTGCACGTGGCATGATAGCCAGTAAGTAACAAAGCTTGTGTTCGGAGTGTGTGCCCACCGTCAGTCGATGAATAGATTGGATAGATAAGTCTGTACGCGGCACGTAAACTACTGTACATTAGAGAGTTCTATGGGAAGGAAGTTCAAGGGAAGAGTAGCTCTAATTTTCTAGCACGTTTCTGTAGTTAAGCCAACACTGCACCCGAAGGAATTATTCGGGTTGGACAAAGAAGGAAGTGAAAGCTTGGTCTGGTGGGGTGCTCAGCACCAGTGTGAGGAAGATGTGAGCTGGGATTTCGTCCCAGAGCGGTTGACATCCACCCTGCTGTCCCGCCCTGCTGCTGTCTGGGTTCTGGAGGTCGATTGCAGTAACAAGGCAGTTTCTGAAATCTCCAGTGCCCGGACCGTGCCTCAGGCCAGCTCCAGTCCGCAGGTTTAGAAGTTGGAGAACTAAGACAGTGCGTACTCCCCACGCAACAAGGCGTTGTCACTGGGAGACGGTGGCCTTACAAAGTACGCCCTCTGCTCTTGTCTCCTTGACCCATGAGTGACTTCATTTGCTAGCCAGCGGAGGTTTTTCAATGAACGTTGATGGAGTTGAAGATCAGATAGGCCACCACAGCCCGAAGGGCGTATTTCCAGAGCCTCTGACAAACTCTTGCGTGAAGCCAAGGGCTTCGGAAAAACTTCATCGTTATTTTGAATATTTGCTGTGTTTCCACTGCACCTGCTCTCACTAGCATTCCATCAAGGAGTTACTCTGAAGTGCCAGAGCACTCTGTATGGGCCCGTACGCCGAGCGTCACGCTAGGACTCCGTGGGCCGCATGACTGTCAGTTGGAGAGATTTAAGAGAGGAGGCCGAGACACAGCGCACACGGAGCATATTCCTCATACCGGAACTCAGCCCACGGCCCCACCTAACCACAGGGGTGGGTGGTGTGTGTGTGTGTGTGTGTGCGCGCGTGCACATATGCACAGAGGGGAACATGATCTGGCTGTGTGCCCAGGACGAAAAGCAAACAGGACTGCAAACACACAGCAGTCTCTAACCCTGGTGCACAGGAGGGTGAGCCATGGGATTTATTGCTTGGCTCTGCAGCCTTCCTCCCCCCGCCTGGAGCAGGAACAACACTCAGTCCGGCAGCTTCATGACGCGGCATGACGGGTGCATGGACGAGGACCAGGAAAAGAGCTGCTGGGCAGGATGGATGGTGTTCAGAGCTCGCTGTGGCTGGGGCAGCCAGCGCTGTCTGTGCCATCAGCACATCGGTCCAGCCATCACATTTGTTGGACACGCCTGGGTGTCTCTAGTGGCCTGCCAACGAGGCAGTGCACGCCTGTTGGGACCGGGACCCACCGCTCTGCCCTCTCCATCCCCAGGAGCGGCCCCACGTCCACATGAAGTGTGGCCGATCCTTCTTCCGCTTGGTCTCTGCTCTTCCTCTCCTCTTGCATCTGCTTAAGTGCTTAAAAATAACATGTTAGAAAACAGGAGGAAGAGGTGGGCATGCTTTTGAATAATGACTGGAGAACGCAAACAGTATTTCTTCCCATCCACTTTCAACCCTTAAGAAGAGCATTCTCCCTTTGTTTAATGATGGAAACAAATGTCACTGTAAGTATAAATGCATCGCATATCTAAACAGTCAGTGTCTGAGGAAGCTGCCCTACAAGTTATTCAAAACAGCGGTCTTTCGGCTTTGTTCTTTTTTCTTGAAATGTGTGCGTCCAGATCCCCTCCCTGGCCTTTATAACAGTGCAGTGTTCAGGTCTGTTCACCCCGCATCATCAGTATGGGGGTGCTCTCTGGAGGCTGGAAGGATTAGAACCATAGCTAGTAGAATATGAATTGACCTTTCAGTATAGCATTTTAAATGGATAGGTGTATTCTTTCTTTTTTTTTTTTTTTTTTTTTTTTTTTTTTTTTTTTTTT
>PVKE010001373.1:0-57726 GCA_004027555.1 Craseonycteris thonglongyai
TGAGTGTGTCCATAATGCTGGTGCCCTCTCCCACCTCCCCTCCCTCGCTCCCTCCCCCCATCTCCCCTTCCCTCAGGCAATCACCAAGTTATTGGGTGTGTCCATAGGTCTCTGTGTCTTTGTAACTATCAGTTTTATATTCCACCTATAAGTGAGGTCATATTTTTCCGGATTCTTTCATTCTGACTTATTTCGCTTAATAAGATGGCCTCTAGGTCCATCCATGTTGCCAGAAATGACTGTATTTCATCATTTCTTATCGCTTGTTTTAATACTCTTAAAAAATATAATGGCATTTTACATGTGGTAAGACTTATTTTCCATACTGTTGTACCCAGATTCTTATTTCACGACATCAGCTTGTTTTAAATGCAGATCCTGAGAGTGAGAAAGTGACAGGATGACTGTGTCTTTATTGGATGATCTTGTACTTTAACCCAGTTGCTTTACTTTTAGCTTCTATGATTTGGATGATATAGCTTTATTTTGCTAGGGAAAGTTTGGGAGTTACCACTTCTTTTGTCTTTTCCTGTTTTGAAAGAAATTTGGAAAACAGGTGATCTGTTCTTAGCCTATACTTTTTTTTTTTAGAGCCAATTACCAGGTTTGTGTTTTATTTGAGAGGCACCTGATGTTTAAGCAATCTAAAACATTAGTTCTTAAGTGGTTTTGTACTATATCTTTGGATAAGGATGCAAATTCCAGAGATTCAGCAAATAAGAGTGACAGCAATATAACCAGTTGTTTGTGGCCATTAGCCACAGGATTCTAAATAAGTATTGTATTTTGGGTGTTTGCAAAGGTCAGACACTCTAAAAAGTTTTGTTTTTTTTTAAGTGAAAAATTTTTTTCCCGGTACTTTGCTGAGAACTTCAATAACTCAGTCTTCACAACTGTGAGGTAAGTGGTAGTATTTCATTTTACAGATGAGACAACTGGGGCATTTTGCCCAGTGTCAATGAGTGGAATAGAACTGTAAACAGGAATTCTAGCTTCAGCATCTGTTCTTTTTTCTTTGTAAGATTTATTTTATTGTTTTTGACAGAGACAGAAGGGGGAGGGCCCAGAGCAGTCATTATAGTCGCACATCATCAGCTTTCCACACAGGTGGGTGGGGGCCGTCACTGGGATTCGATCTTTGGACCCTGGGGCTGCAAAGCTAGCGCTTAACCCACTGAGCCATCCTGGTATCCTCAGCTTATTCTAACCATTGTGTTTTACAGATTGTTTGTGTTCTTTCCAGTAGCTATTTCTTGATTGCTCTAAGACCAAACATAATCATCTTTTGTGTTCAAGGTTCTCTTATTTAAGGTGAAAATTTCTAACTACTTTCAAATTTTGAGCATAAAAATGACCTGGAGAGTTAAAAATTCAGATTCCCTGCCAGGGTCCAGTTTCTGTCTTTTGAATCAGAATCTGGAAAGGGTTTCTTAAGAAGCTCCTCATATCTTTCAGATATAGGTGACTTAAAGACCATGCTGAAAAATACTGGTTTAGATCATATTGGGGGAGTATATAAGGTGGTGTTGAAACTTCTTTTAGGAACTAAAACAAATATGTTGTGGGATTTTTTTGTTGTCTACCCTTTGGTGTCTCTCATGTTAATACCTGCTATGAAAATAAACAAGGTCTTGTTTTTCCTCCCATTTGCTTTTTCTGTACTCAGCCAGGGTACACCTGTTAGATGGAGGGGCAGCTTGTTGGTTGCCGAACCCTCCAATAATATATACAGTTGACCCTGGAACAACATGGGTTGTGTGGGTCCACTTATACGATGGTTTTTTTTTTTTTTTCCTTTTTTTTTCCTTTTTTCTTTCAGTAAATACGTGGACAGTGTTCCATCTGCAGATATGGAAGCTGGACTGTTTGTATTGGTCTGTCATTTTATATAGGGGACTTGAGCATCCTTGTATTTTGGTACTTGTGGGGTGTCTTGGAACCAATCCCCCTTAAATAACGAGGGGCAACTATGTGCAGCGGTTGTTGCCTCTGACAGCCACACTGCCCCACCCTCCAAAAGGGGCAGTTGTACTTTTGGTCTTTGAGAAAATTCAACAGACTGTAAATATTTCTATATTTATTGTTGGGAGAGTTGGATATGGGGTGGAGTTACCTTTTGAGGCTAGAAAACCTTGTTCTAACACTATACTAATCTAAAGGTAGGAGATAACTTGTCATTTGAAATTAGAAGGAGCTATTCAGTTTATCTTAGGAATTTTTGTGGGCTCTGGTTTTGGTCATGTTCTGCCACACATGTTCCCAAGAGCATTATGATTCTGAAACCTGTCCCCATCCCAGACCTCTGTATCACAGTCATTTAAGGATGAGACTAGCTAGGTATGTGTGTGTTTGAGAAGTTCAAGTTTTTGATTAGGTGGAGAATGTCCCTAGGACTGAAATACCAAATAAAGATTGGTTTAAAATAATGGAAACAAATATACTAATTATGGTAATATAGTGCTTATTACTTGTTTGTGTTAGACACTATGCCAAGTATTTTATAAAAGTCTCACAATTATTCCATGAGGTAGGTATTTTTTATTCCCAGTTTCCAAATAAGGAAACAAACTCAGTGAAATTGTCCCCTTGTCCAAGTGCATATAGTGAGTTAGTAGGGAAGGAGCTATGTTTTGATTTAAGGGTCTAACTTCTGACCCAGTGTTCTTGACTTTACCCATTTTTGAATGGGGGAAGGAAGATATAAATGATGTAATCCAGAGCAGTGGTCTCATGGAATCACTCAGAAGCTCAAAAGAAACCCTCATTTTTTAATTATGAAATTTTCAATGAGGCATAATTACAGTAAAATGTACAATTTTGACAAATGTATACACTCATATAACAGGAGAACATGCATTTTAAGCAGGGGCCCCAGATGTGTAGCAGATGTGCTACAGGTGGTTTGGAAACTCTGGGGTCAGAGTGCTTCATGGCAGTGTGGGGACAAGCTGGATCTTTCAAGATGACTCCCAAACATGTTATAGCTGCCTGGGAGATCTTTGGGACTTACTGATTTTGGGCTCATTCCAATCATGGAATATCCTTAACTTGTATTAGTTTAGAAAATAAAGCTTTTGTTTGTAGCTTGACAATATTAAACTAGAAAATAGATTGTCTTTCTTTGGTTTTGGGGGGAGTATCAGCGTTGACAGAAGGGAACTGGTAATGGGGCCCTGGGAGACTACCCTTTATCAGGTGCAGTGTTAAACCTTCAGTTAGGGAACTAGGGTTGCCTACTGGGAGCTTAGGAAAAAAGTTAGATTTCTCTTGCTTTGTAGCCAATTTTTGAGAGAAAATTGAAAGAGGATGCTTTTTGATTTACTGTTTTATCAACTTTTAGTGCAATCAAAGTAAACATGGCCCCTTTTTGGGATGTATAACAAATATAAAACAGTAAGTAGGGCCTAAAAATAGTCTTAAGTATGCAGCTCTGTAAAATGGTACAGTATGTTATTTAGGGACCTTATGTATGAATCATGCATTTAGATAATATGATTGTTCAGTGTTGGCATTCCTGCCCTCTTTATCTGGGGGTACTGTAAGCAAGAAGAGATGTATGCTCTTGAAAATATTTGAAAAAATTTTTGCTTAAACACATGTTAAAAGGAAAGAGAAGGAACTAGATAGTAGACTGTAGGCTGTTGGAGAGGACCTTATCAGACAGTGGAAAGAATGGCTATTTTAACTACCGGTAGTCATTTAAGTATCAGTGATGTTCCTTGGTCTTAAGTTTATAACTTAGTGAGCATTTTTCAGGTTCATAACTTGGTATCTTTTTATCTTTAGGCACTTTCTCAATTTATGTCAGTGAGAATGATTAGGATGTGAAAATCCCCTTTTAAAATAATGGTTTAAATTTTGCTGTTTAAAATTGACATCCATCTTGCAGTTTTTTTAGTAGTCTGTTAGGTTTTGTGAGTTTGTATTTCCCAAATGTAAAGTTTATTATTGAGCCTACTGATTTTATAATATAATAGTATTTTCTTAGTGTGTAGTCCCTGAGTTAAAACTCTTTTGTTACTAAGAATAATTGAATTACTAAGGTATATCTTTTAATATGAGGACAGGATTGCTGCCTAGAGGTTACGATTTGTAATATGCTAACCACATGTGGTCTGGTAAAGATGCACTTCATAATGTTGGAATAGTGAGCACATTTTTATAAACCATGTATTTCCCATTGGAAAGCATTTCAATTGTTGGAACCTATTATGAGACACTGTGCTAAAGATTGTTTTACAGAAATAATCTGAGGGAGAGTTTAAATTCTTTCTAGAAATGTGCCCTAAGTCAAGTATAAATTGTCTAGACTGAGTACTTTTTGAGGTTTTAATATCAGGAAATATGAGTATGCTAAGAGCTGCAAACAGACTAAAGAATCTGTGAAGGTTAATGGAAGAACTCTCTAATTAGAAGTAATAAATAGGTGTTCTGTTGGTAAGGTAAGAGGAATGTGATGGTACAGCAAGAACTTTTTCTTTGACATACAGTGTTTTGAATAGGCATTGTTATAGTATATAATGGTCTTACAGTCAATGACAGGCTAAATGTTTATAAATAACAATTGTGTGCCCTGAGGATTCCCTCAGCCACTATAAGAGAGCATGTGTATTAATGGACCTCCCAAGCCTCTCGATGTGTCTTAATTAGTTCTTATATGTAAATAGTTTGATCAGTAGTATAAAGAAAAATCCAGAAACCGTCAAAGCTATAGCAAGGATAAGAACTGAGCTCCTTTTCCTTACATATTAACTAATTTATTTAAAACATGAATTTTATTAAACTGCTTTTAATTTTACTTTTTAAAATTTTTTTTTAAATTTTTAATTTTACTCAATATGTATTGTGTGCTGTTAGGTTTGTATAGTTACTTGTTAAAAGATAATTTTTAAAGGATTTAGGAAATCTTGGTTGAGTCCCTCTTTCTACTTTTCATTGACTGACGTTGGGCTTTTTTGTATACTTCTTAATCTGTAAAGTGGGGTGATTATAGTACTTACTTTGATGGTCATTGTAAATATTAAATAAGTTAGGCAGTAAAGTCCTGATACAGTTTTTGGCTGTTAATAGATCATTTAAAACATAATAGTCATATACTAATATTTCAGTTTTTTAATCTAAGGAAACAGGAGTAAGGCTTAATTTGCTTGAAGCATTACAGAAATTTCCATTGGTTTTAGAAATGTCCATATCATCAGATACCAATCCTGTTGATGTGGTGTGTTTGTTGGTGGAGTCCTTTGTCTCTTCTTTACTATCCAAAAGGCTGGCATCATCCTGAAGTTGATGATCAAAGAATGAGACTACTAGTGGGAAAATAGGTATTGAATCTCCTTGCTTCAATTATATCCAACACTGTTGTTTTTTTGGGAAAATAGGTATTGAATCTCCTTGCTTCAATTATATCCAACACTGTTGTTTTTTTAAGAGTGAATGAACTTTTTTTTCCCTTCTGGGTGCAAGGGACAAACTTTGCATGACTCATGTCAGGTTGGGTTAGGCCTGTCATGGAATGGAATTTCTGTTGGTATAAAGAAAACCAGTGCACTCCCTGTGATTGAAGTGTAGGCTGCTGGGGAGTCAGTCACAGTGTTCTCTTTAGAATTGTATTGACATTGACATTGTTTGGTTGATTTGGGGACAATTGGTATTTTAAATAATAATTTTTCTTCTTGAACAGGATACCTCTTTTTGCTGCTGTGTCTTTCAACATAATAGTTTAATAGCTGTCAAACATGTTTAGTGTTAAATTTATTTCTAAATATTTTATGGCTTTTGTTGTGCATGACATTTTTTATGTCATTCTTGGGGTTTTGCTTATAGGGGAAAAGCTATTGGTATTTGTATGTTTTTTTGCATCCAAATACTTAAAAATTTTTATTCTGTTGGTTTAATTGACTTTTTTCTTAATTTTTAATTTTTTTTTTTGGAATCTATTGAGATAATCATGGTTTTTCTCCTTCAATTTACTATTGTAAGCAAGCCTCATTAATTGGAATTTCTAATGTGAAAACCATCCTTGCATTCCTGAGAAGTATACCTATTGGCCATGGTGGATTACTTGTACTGAACAATTCTATATTTTATTGTTGAATAATTTTATGTTTTTGCATTTGTGTTGTGAGAGTCTTTTCAATTTTTGATATGGTTGGAATGACTTGGGAATATTTCTAGACTTTTCTGTGCTCTTGAAGCTCTTAAAGGTTTGCCTGGATGGAAACCATTAGGACCTGGTGCTTTTTTGTTGTTTATTGTGTTTGGGTGTTAGATCTTTGACTACTTTTCCAAATTTTTCAGTGCTTTTGATTTTGTGTTTTTTACCTTACATTGAGCCACTTATTGTATCCTGTTTTTTTTCTAGCTAATACTGTTTAGTTTACATTTTAAACTTACCGTTCCAAAGTTGTATATTGGCTTATTTGTATAATCTGTGTTAAGTACTCTTTCATCTTTGATCTTTTTTAATAAAGAAAAGCTATATGCTCTTTTTCTTGTATATACTTAACAGAAATTTGTCTGTTTTGATGGTTTTCTCAGAGCTTGATTTTTATGGATCAGCCCTACTGTGGCTTTGTTCACAACAGTTCTGTTTTCTAATTTCATTTACATCTTGCTTTATCTTTAATGAATTCCTTCTGCTTATTTTGAGTTTGTTTAGTCTGTTTTATTTTTCTGGAATTTCAAGTTGTATGTGACACTCTGTTTTATTTAGGTTTTCTTCTTTTGAATATACTATTTTATAAACATTTAAGTCTAGAAGTTTCCTGTTGAGTATCACCTTGGGTGTATCATATTTTTGATATAGTGTTTTTTGTTATTCATTTAAAAATAAGTTGTGTTTTGATTTCCTCTTTAATCTCAGAGTTAATAATAGTGGTTTTAAACATTTCCAGGGGGATAGATTTATTTCTTTGTGTCTGTTGGATTAATTTCTAATTTTGAGGCATTGTGGAGAGTGAATTTGGTTTGTTTTTGTTCTCTGGAATTTGAGGTTTTTTTGGGTTTTTTTTAAAGCTAGTGCAGTTAATTTTTGTGAATAGTTTATGGGTATTTGAAAGAAAAGTGTATTTGGCTTTTTTGATAGTTATATTTGTGTGTAATATATCACCTTATTAGCTGATAGTCATATCCACTGTATACCTTTATTTTGTGTGTGTGTATGAAGATTGAGACCTGTGCCATTCTTACACTGATTTGTAGATTTGTCAGTTCTCTCTCTCTCTCTCTTTTTTTTTTTATGATTTTATTGTTTGAGAGAAGGTGAGAGAAAGAGAGAAAGAGGTGGGGAGGGCCTAGAGCAGTCTCCATAGTAGTACATCATTAGTTGTGACAGATTCATTCCACACAGGTGGAGGTGGGGCCACTTAGGGCAGGAACTGAACTGGGGGCCTCCCACATGGGAGGGAAGAACCTTCACTGCTGAGTCATCCTGGCTGTTGCCTTCTAAGCTGCAATTCAGCATATAGATTTGTACAGGCAGGGACTGGGATTCGAACCCTGACCCTTGCGGTTCTCTCAGCCAGCATCCCCACTTTCTCCTTGTTTTTAATATTTTTGGAAGCACGTGTCAGGAACATATCAGCTGCATCATACATTTTTATGTACATGACAGTTCCCTTTTTTTGTCCCCTTTTAATGCTTTTTGTTTGTTTGAATTGTATTTAGTCTCCTAGTATTGTATTTGCTTTCTGTTAACATTTGCTTGATACAGTGGAATGGCTTGTCCAGGCATTTATTTTGCTTACCCAGATTCAACTATATAAATGTGGCAAATTTTTTAAAGTAAATGGAGCCAGTATTTCTACCCATGATTCAATCAGTGAAATGTATGTGATTGGGAATGAGCATAGGGATGGGAGTTGTGAATCTTATTTCCTTTGATAGACCCCTCATTGGAGGGGCACCTGTCAAATTGTGAGCATAATCCCTGTCCAATGCAGTGCTGGTCTTGAAGCATGGGTTTGCCTTTTACAATACTTGTACCATGGTTCTAAATGTAAGTCAACAGCTCTATCATTCTCCAGTGAGGGCTTAAGATTTTAATATGAGTAAACAAAGCTGTTTTTATCGTAAGCATCCAACTCTTATGATGGTATTCTGTTTTTGGGTGTTTTACCATTTCCTCGTATAATCTTGTTTTAGATGTACCTTTTTATGTAAGCATATAGTTGAATTTCATCTTCAATCTGGAAAGAAATTTGACTTAGTGATTAACAATTACTGATATGTATGCATTCATTCCTGTCATTTAAAATTTTGTATTTACCATATTTTCTTTTTTTTTGTTTTTGAACTGATTTTTTCCCCTACTTGTTTGAGGGTCCTATGTTCATATCACTTCTTCTGGAGTTAACCTACATTTTATTTATTTATTTATTTATAACCTACATTTTTAACACATTTAAACCATCACTTCTGTATTTATTTAGACTTAATGAGGATCTCTATCTTCTTTTTCCCAACAAGACAGAACTATTGCTTGCTTTTACTTCCTCTTCTTTCTTTTTGACTTCCTGTGTTGAAATTATGTATTTTAGTTCCAGATTACTTATTTTTCTAAAAATCGGCATGTGTTGCTTCTTTTGCTTATTGTTTCTTATAACTCATATCTTCTTGGATGCTTTTTAAATTATACTGGAGTGCCTGTACTAATTATATCAGAGGTCTTTAGGTAGTAAATGTTGAGCTCTTGTGTGAAAATTTCTTTTGTGTTGCCTCATGAAAGCTGATTTGTCTGGGTATGAGTTTCAAAACCCTTTTCTTTATAACTTTGAGATTATTCCTCCATTGTCTTCTAGTACCTGTGTTCCTGATGAAGTCTAAATTTCCTTTTATATGTGATTTATTTATCTTTGTAGGAATTCATTGTTTTCCTTTGGGAGGTTTACGATTTCCTAAAATTTCAACACCATGTGTCCAAGTTTCCCCTTTCTCCAGTAATTGATTAACAACACTTACTGGATCTTTCAATCTGATGTTTACTATTCTCCCTCCTCTTTCTGCCCCAGAAAATTTCTAGAACTTATATAAGATAGATGTTGGACTCTCTGGTTCTGTAGTCTATGTGTATCTTTCATAGTCAAGAGACATTTTAGGAGAAT
The DNA here is from genome assembly GCA_004027555.1 of Craseonycteris thonglongyai. Lineage (NCBI taxonomy): Eukaryota > Metazoa > Chordata > Mammalia > Chiroptera > Craseonycteridae > Craseonycteris > Craseonycteris thonglongyai. The sequence goes on from PVKE010001373.1 coordinate 9,102, forward strand.
TTCTTAGTTTCCTGTATTGAGATTCATCTATATGTATAGTAGTCTCTCCCCTTTTATTGGTTTTGAAAGCTCCCTTCAGGTGGTAAATTCATAGACCTTATTTAGATCTCAACAGCTTTACATAAATTCTTTTATGTATATGATTTGGTTCTGTATAATTTTATTATGTGTAGATTCTTATAACCACAGTCACAGCTAGCAATCATTTCTTAATTTCTCATTTTTTAAATGATAGCCTCATTCATTTTTCATGGATGAGATCTCATAAGTCTTCTGTTTCTTTCTGTCTTTCTTCATATGTTAGTTTCTTGTTTTTGTGGTGTTGATTTCCCTGTTAGTGATTCTTGTTTGTAAAGTGATAATCTGTGGTTTGAGGATTGCAGTTTTCCTATCAGTGGATGCAGTCTGTTTACCAGTCTGTCAGGATGGATTGTAGGGAAGAGGTGGGAATATATGGCCAGAAATAGGCACCTGTTTCTTCTGGGTAATAGCAGCTACCTGGGTGCCATCTTGAATCTTGGGTTCGAGTGCCTGTGCTCAGTGAAGACTTTGTCTCTGTGGGGCTGGGGTAGAGTTGGGGAGTGGTTCTCAGCAGAGGGAAGTGGCTGGCCTATTCAGTTGCAACAGATATATTGCCCTTCCAGGCCACCCCTGGCTGCACCAGAAGCTACCCCATTTATGAATATAGAGCTTGGCTGGAACATACTTCTCCCATCTTCATAGCTGCTGTCAGTTGTTACAGAATTCCTCTTTTGAGGTTTCTGGACACTTACTAACTTTATCAGCTTAGTTCTGCTGGTAGTATCACTTCTTGTTTCCTAGAATTATTTTAGAAAATAATATCAGTAAATCTGTATCTTTAGCCATTTCTAGGATTCAAAGTGGGAGGGAAAGGTATGTAGTTTATCTTGATTCAGTCTTTGGGAAGGATTTTTTTTTTTTTTGTAACGTTAACTTCAAAACATCTGTTCCATTGAAGACTTTAAAAAAAATGTTTGGGGAAGCCGGGATGGCTCAGTGGGTTAAGTGCTCACTTTGCAGCGCCGGGGACCGAGGATCGAATCCCGGCCCCGGCCCGTGCGGAACCATATGCTGAACTGGGAGCTCCCCCAGTTCAGTTCTCTCTCTGTCTCTGTATCTCTCTCTCTCTGTCAAAAGTAAAAATAAATAAAAATATATTAAAAAAAAATTTTTTTTAGGGCTTTAGGTTTTGAGAGAAATTCAACACTGAAGCTTATGGTGTGTAGGGTTTGGAATTTCCTATATTCCTTAGTTTGAATATTAAACCAGAGCTCTGAAAAGTGCCAACATTTCCTCTGTAAGCCAAGGAAAAGGATGAAGGTTTTTATTCTCAATGTCCCCCCTGTCCCCCCCACCCCCCTGCGCCCAGAGTTGAGATTCATGTGTAATCATTTTATTTAAAAAAAATTTTTTTTTTTAGAATTTCATAGTGCACTTTGAGCTTGTCTGTATAAGAGGGTTGGATTGGCTCGTTATTCTGATATTTTTCTTTCTGATCTTTGTAATATTTTTTAGAAGATGTGCTTTCAAATCAGACAGAATATTATTTGTTCTCCTCAAAACCTTTTTATGTAGTCCTTGGAAACCTCAGGGTATGAAATAAGTTGCTAATCTAGTAAGTGTAAATTTAGTTTTCATGAAAAAGCTGTTCTGACTTTTTTTCTTCCCCGTTTAGTTTTTCCATGGTTTGGCTTGGATATTGGTGGAACCCTGGTCAAGCTGGTTTATTTTGAACCCAAAGATATTACTGCTGAAGAAGAAGAGGAAGAAGTGGAAAGTCTTAAAAGCATTCGAAAGTACCTGACCTCCAATGTGGCTTATGGGTCCACCGGTATTCGGGATGTGCACCTGGAGCTGAAGGAACTGACTCTGTGTGGACGCAAAGGCAATCTGCACTTTATACGCTTTCCTACTCATGACATGCCTGCTTTTATTCAAATGGGCAGAGATAAAAACTTCTCGAGTCTCCACACTGTCTTTTGTGCCACTGGAGGTGGAGCGTACAAATTTGAGCAGGATTTTCTCACAGTATGCATTTTTTTAGCTTATATACAATTTATGGTAATTGATTGTTAAAAATACCAGTAACAAGTGGTGGAATCATTTCCATCTCTAATGGAACTTGAATTTTTTTGAGTGAAATTAAGATTAAATGTAAATTACTGGTAGTCAGAAGTTAGCCATTTAGAGATTGTTGTATAGTTTACTTTCTGCCCAGTTCAGATGAGTTGATGAGACTCGAACCACTGAAAACATAGCATTTGATTGTTCTTTAGTATGAAAAAATAGTGAAGCTGTGTTAAGTAGAATAAGGAATTTCCTATAAGGAACATCCAGGATCGTTCAATCTTTAACAGTGAGATTGAAAAATAAGTTTTAAAAATTAATGTCATTTCATGTCATAAAATTGTTTCCAATTTCCTCTATCATGTAATTTTTCTTGACCTCTTCAGTTGCTACTTGGTAAATTTACTGTTTAAAAGCCAAGGAACTGTGGTCAAATGTACTGGTTTTCAGGCCTCAGGACTAGGAGGAGATGGTTGACTTCAGAGCCTCCTCTCTCCAAAATGCCTTCTTACGTGTTCTATGCTGCACACTTGTTACAGGCATTGCTGGGGATCATGTCTGGACACTAGGGGAAGTGCCATTGGGTACTTGATTTTGTTTTCATTCATTGAACACTGTGTAAGACCTTGAAGTTAGGTCCTTTGAAGGTAGATATGTGGGGGTAGGTGGGAGAGTTGACAAGTAAATTGGCCAAGTATGATAAAGATTTAAAATACCTTCAGTGACCATGTTTTTAATGCCACCATTGAGAATATTAGTCCAGATATTCTGCTTTTGCCTGTTATTCTAAATTTCTTTCCCCCAAGTGTCACTTTGATTTGTGACCTGTTTTCTTTCTTTGTCATGTACCTCCTGACTTTCTCCCATAACTGACCATAATCATAATACAGAATTGAATTTTAAAAATTAATTTTTAAATAAGGTTTTATATTCTTTGTTTGAATTTCTCTTGGTTATTGGGTTTCAGTGGTTTCTTTTCCACCTGTAAATGGGAAGATAGCAGGAGCAGAGAAGGTTCCCTTTCTTTGTGGAAGCCTCATAGTGGACTCTGGAACTTAATAGAAAGGAGAAAACCTCTCTCTATCCAGGACCCTGCAAGAGATGCCTTTGGAACATTGAAAACCATTCAGGCTGTTACCAGAGGTTCAACATTTGTGTGGTAAATTCAAGGAGAGGGTGCAAAAGATTTTAGACTTTAGGGATTGCTTCTTAGGCTGTTGGGAGTTTCTCATTTTTATGTACCAGCAATATCCTTGAAAAATGAAAAATGAAATGCCTATCAAATCCTGTTTATGCTTTAGGAATGACTAATACTTAATAAACTGCAATGAAATAGTTTTAAAAATAATGAATTTTCCCTTTTTTGATGTGAATTGTATTTCCTAACAATTGAGTTTGCATGTTGATGCACTTACATTTAACTTGAGTTAGTGCAATTAAGTTATCTATCTCAATTATGCTGAGATTCATTAGGAATAATAGTACAGCAGGGCATTCAGGATAACAAGAATTATGGGAAAGCCAAAAAGGAGATACTGGTTTGGCATACAAAGGCTGGAAATTACTTGGGATTTCAGTAGGCCATTAGTGTAAAATGATTTGGCTTAGAAATGAAAATTCTGGCACTTAAGATTCAAGTGTCTGGAAGTTGGTATTTAGATTTGTCTTGACAGAGAGGTCTCAAGTGGATGAAATAAGTACAGTAACAAATAATTCAAGGGCTTTGGTTTGGTCAGAGGAGTAACTTGATACAGTAGACTATTAACCAGAACCCAAGCAATGGGCAGTCTCAAGCAATCTTGAGAATACCGATGGCTTGAGAGTGCCTGTTGCTTGAGTTCAGTTAATGGAGAATATTTGTCTGGCATCTGCCAATCTCCATGGGTGCTGGTTTACAGAAAGTCTATTGTATTCTTAATTAGGGATGAATTAAGGATTAAGATGGAAGTTATCTGTCTTATCTCCACTGTGTGGATCAGAATAAATTGCATGTAAATGTAAACTTGCAGGGCTGACCTTGGTTGTAAATGTAAATAAGGCACTTTAATGGGTTGAGGCATCTTTACCTTTGTCACATATTGAAAATATATGCTTGTAACATTCAAATGGAAGTTCATACAGTAAAATGTGGAAGTTTTTTTAATGTCATCTCTACAATGTCACCACTGTTAAAAGTTTACATACCTCGTGATTATATGACACATGTGCATATTAAACATGGTTTTAAAAATATGAACAGGCAAATTGGATCACATTGTAAAATGTTTCTTAGCTTGCTTTTTTGACTAAGTCTTGGTGTTCTTTCCACTTTTAATTCTTTTTTTTTTTTTAAGATTTATTTTATTGATTTTGACAGAGAGACAGAGATAGAGAGAGACAGAGAGAAGGGGGAGGGCCCAGAGCAGTCTCCATAGTTGACAGCATTAGTTTTCCATATAGTTTCACTCCACAGGTGGGCATGGGGCTGCGCAGGGCAGGAACTGGGCCAGGGGCTCCCACATAGGCCCCGGCAAGAACTGAACTGGGGACACACCCCAGTTCAGCATATGGGTCTGCATGAGCCGGGGCCGGGATTCGATCCTTGGTCCCTGGAGCTTCAAAGCGAGTGCTTAACCCGCTGAGCCATCCCAGCTTCCCCCACTTTAATTCTTAATTGAATGAAAATGCCCTTCATTCTTATTTTCTGTATATTATTCTGTAATATGGATACTAATTTAATTCCTTTATCAGTTATTTAAATGGAATTAACCTGATAGCAATGTTCTAAATTTCAATTCTGCTAAAATTTCCCTGTCCTCCAGAAGCTATAACTTGTTTAGATAGTGAAAAATCTTACCTTCTAATTGGCCATTTTTCAGCCTTTTAGCTTAGCTTCAGGTTATTAATAATAAAGTGTGGCCTACTGTGATACTGCTCCATAGCCTTGGAGGTGGTCTTTTGGGAGGCAAATGTCAGTCTTAGTGGCTCCCACTGTGGCTTTACTAGGTGCTTGCATCACTTGGATTTCTTGGAGCCTGCTTTCTGATTGCGCTATCACCTTGGCTGTGTCTGCTTGCAAGCAGACATCCTGTTTTCTGCTTGGGTTTGGGTACATTTCTCCAGCTGCTGCAATGGTTTGTAGGTAGAGTGTATTTGGGTCTGTGGGAGTAGGGCTCTGTCTTGTCAGTCTGACCCTATGTTTGTTGTCTCCAGATCTGTTCTGTAATGCATACACAAATAATACACATCTGTGAGCACATTTATGGTTTGTTTAACGTAGATTGATGCCTTATTAAACAGTTTTTTTGTTTGGTGTGTTTAAAAGTCTGAAAACATTTTTATTTCATTACAGATAGGTGATCTTCAGCTTTGCAAACTTGATGAACTAGATTGCTTAATAAAAGGAATTTTATATATTGATTCAGTTGGATTCAATGGACGGTCACAGTGCTATTACTTTGAAAACCCTGCTGATTCTGAAAAATGTCAGAAGTTACCATTTGATTTGAAAAACCCATACCCTCTGCTTCTGGTGAACATTGGCTCTGGGGTTAGCATCTTAGCAGTATATTCCAAAGATAATTACAAGAGGGTCACTGGTACCAGGTAGGTCTTTTATATAAAGGTCATTGTTTATTCTTGGTATTATAATGGGTTAACACTGAGTTTTCAGGTATTGTGTATAAGTACACCTACAAGACTGTTAAAATTATGTGAAGATACAACTTTTTCTGGAATTATGCAAACAATGTTTCTCTTTGAAAGTTCTGATCTCATGACTACTCTTTAATCTCTCTTGCTCAAGATTTCATTACCACAGTTTCATAAACTCTCATCAGCAGACTCATGGAGTCCCTAGTTTCTGCCCTTAGATAGTGTATGGTGTGCATATACCATGAAGTACCCAAAATTAGGTGGCATTTACAAGGAGAAGGCAAGGCAAGATTTTAGCTTTGAACCTGGCCTGGATTTTATGGACACACACACCCATTTACCCAGGGATGGTGTGAAATCTAGAAGTACTGAGCAATAGAAAAATTATAGGGAGAGGGTAGTCTGAAGATGGTGGACTAGGTGGCAGATGAGAATGAATGCTTTTGGCTTAAGAATCAGATAATCAGTTGAAGAAAAACAAGGATCTGGGGATTGAAGTAAAAAAAGAAATTTTTTTTTTTTTAAACAGGTATGAGTTAAAAAATGACAAGAGTAAAATCTTTTGGGAAAAACAAATTTATGGAAGAGTTCTGGTGGGGTGGGGGCCTGATGAGCCAGATGACAAGGTGCTTGGATGGGGATGACTCTGGGGCATGTACTTGGAGAGAGGAGGTGCCAGTAGGTCTTACGTGGTACAGCTGAGGTTCCTTGTACTTAGCAGGTGCCCAGACTGAACTGGGGACATGGGTGGGGAGGTGGGCCCTGTGTTTTGCCACTGTGCCTGTTGGTACACATGAATGTATTTTCTGTTAGGCACCTGTTTTTCTATCTCTCCACAGACTTGTTTCTTACTGGTGGCATCTGCATGATTGGGTTGGAGCAATAGTGGATTGATACATGAATATGCTTTTGGGTTCATAAATACTACCTATTCTTTCAAAAATGTTATAATGCATTGTTTTTAATTGCAGTCTTGGAGGAGGAACGTTTTATGGTCTCTGCTGTCTGCTTACTGGCTGTACCACTTTTGAAGAAGCTCTTGAAATGGCGTCTCGTGGAGATAGCACCAAAGTAGATAAACTAGTTCGAGACATTTATGGAGGGGACTATGAGCGGTTTGGACTGCCAGGCTGGGCTGTGGCTTCGAGGTAAGGGGCCATGTATTCTAAGAAATACAGTAATAAAATATTAAATATCAAGTATATCTTTTCCCCTTTAAACAGATTTACATACTATGAAGTCACCTGTTTAAGTTGTTCAATTTAGTGCTTTCTAGTGTATTTATGGAATTGTGCCACCGTTACCATAATCCAATTTCATAATGTTTTCATCATCTCAGAACGAAGCCTTATTTATATCCATTAGCTGTCACTCCCCAACCCCCCACCCCCAGTCCTTGGTAAACGCTAATCTGTTTTCTGTTTCTATAGATTTGCCTATTTTGGACACTTCATATAAATGGTCTCATACATATAATATGAGATTTTTTGGCCTGGCTTTTATATGGCATAATGTTTTCAAGTTTCACTTGTGTTGTAGCATGAATCATTCAGTACTTTGTTCCTTTTTATTACTGAATAATACTCTGTTGTATTGATGTATATATATAACATCCATTTCTCAGTTGATAAACATTTGGGTTGTTTCAGCTTTTTGGTTATTAATAATGCTGCTATGGAACATTCATGTACAAGTCTGTGTGGACATAATGTTTTTTAATTCTCTTAGATGTATACTTAGGACTAGAATTGCTAGATCATGTGGTAACTTTCGTCTTTTGAGGAACTGCCAAACTTTTCTAAAGTGGCTGGCTGCACCATTTTACAACCCCACTTGTAGCATATAAGGGTTTAAATTTATCTACATCCTTGCTAACACTTATTGTCTGTCTTTTTGGTTTTAACTGCCTTAATAGTTATACAGTGATTTCTCATTGTGGTTTTGATTTGCATTTTCCTTACGACTAAGGATGGTGAACATCTTTTCATGTTCTTCCTGACTATTTGTCTATCTTTGGAGAAATGTCTGTTCAAAGCTTTTGCTAATTTTTTAGTTGGATTATTATAATAATTGAGTTATAAGAATTCTTACATGTTCTGGAGACAAGTCCCTTATCAAATATGTAATTTGCAAATATTTTCCCTCGTTCTCTTGGTTGTCTTTTTACTTCCTTGATGTATCCTTTGCAGCATGGAAGTTTTCAATTTAAATAGATTTTGTTTCTATACATTAGCCTATTCTGGACATTTTGTATAAGTGGTATCATACATATAAGAAGTGATTTTATGGACTTAGCCTATCTTCACTTGTGCTTTTGACATACAAGAAATTATTGCCTAACCTAAGATCATGAAGATTTACTTCTATATTTTCTTCTAAGAGTTTTATCGTTTTAGCTCTTACATTTAAGTTTATGATCCATTTTGAATTTATTTTTGTGTATAGTCAGAATTCATTCTTTTGTATATGAATATACTGTTGTCCCAATACCATTATTCTTTACCCATTGAATTCTCTTGGCCCCTTTGTTGAAAATTAGTTGCCCATAAATGTATGGTTTATTCCTGAGCTATCAGCTCTGTTCCATTTGATGTCTTATCATTATTCCAGCACCGCACTACCTTGTTTAATGCAGCTGTGTATTAAATTTTAAAGTTGGGAAGTGTGAATCCTCCAACCTGTTTTTCATTAAGATTGTTCTGGTTAGTCTGCTTGACTGAATTTTAGGATTAGCTTGTCAATATCTGCAAAAAAAGGCAACAGATTTTTATTTGTATTGTGTTGTATCTAGATCATTATGGTGAATAAGTCTTCTGATTCAAGAAGATGGTGGAGTGTCTTTCCATTAATTTAGACCTTTGCATTCTTTTACTAGTGTTTTATAGTTTCCAGTGTACATATGCTATACTTCTGTTAAATCTATCCCTAAGGATTTTATTCTCTTCGATGCTACTATAAGTGGAATTTTTTCTTTTTTCTTTTTTTTTCCTTTTTCCTTTTTGGATTGTTTGGGAATATTAATTTTTTGTGTGTATTGGAGCACATGGTTTCAATAATAGAAAAGGCATTCACATACATGCTTGTTTACTAACTTTAGGCATTTTGTAAATATTGTGGATTTCATTTTTTGTGTTTGCAGCATTTGCTCACTGGTAATGACTTCCTTTTCTGATTGGTTTGTTTTGTTTCATTGTTACAGTCATTAATGTAACTTTAAAGATTTATTTTTATGGGAAAGCCGGGATGGCACAGAGGGTTAAGCACTCGCTTTGAAGCCCCAAGGACCGAGGATTGAATCCCGGCTCCGGCCCAGGCGGACCCACATGCTGAACTGGGGTGCGCTTCCTGAACGCAGTGAGGCCCCCAGTTCAGTTAAAAAAAAAAAAAGATTTATTTTTATTGTTTTTCACAGAGAGAGAGAATGCACAGGGCAGGAAGCAGCCAGAGACCTCTTGCCCAGGGCAGGAGCTGAACCAGGGCGTTCCACATAGGAGGCTTGCCCCAGTGAGAACCAAACTAGGGACACATCCCAGTTCAGCATATAGGTCCACATGGGCCACGGCTGGGATTTGATCCTTGAGCGCTCAACCCCTTGAGCCATCCTGGAATCCCCAGGTCAGGTACTTTGAAGTACTTTATCTAATAGGGAAAACTGAAACTCTTAAGTAGTTTACTCTGGGACTTGGCTGTCTGCACTTTGCTTTGCTAGGATAAAGCAGTTTATTGGATGTGAATGTGACCGACCATTCAGCTGAGTGGAACAGCTGGGCAGTTGGGGAGGAATTACTACTAGAAATGTCTTCCTGGAACTCTCCCTGGTTGCAGGAGCAGTGGTGCCTTACAGTAGATCTGATGAGATCCTAACTGAATGTGTGACTATCTAGTATCAGAGCTAGATAGATCTGAGAGGAAAGCCATTTGCTCAAGAGTGCTTGAGGATTCTCTTTGAAACTGCATTTCTCTTTGAGCAGATATTTATTTTGTAATGAAAAGTTTGAATATTTCATCAGCGTTTCTATAAAAGTCACTTCTATCTTAGTAAAGTAAGTAACATTCAAGCTCTGTTGGGCTGTGTTGCCTTTGGTTTATCAAAGGGATATATTTTTTTTTCCCATCACAGCTTTGGAAACATGATGAGCAAGGAGAAGCGAGAGGCTGTCAGTAAAGAGGACCTCGCCAGAGCAACTTTGATCACTATCACCAACAACATTGGCTCAATAGCGAGAATGTGTGCCCTTAATGAAGTAAGGGGACATGGATTTCTTTAGTTGCTCTGAGGAAAATACAGATCTTTCTAAGTGGGCCCCACCTTGTGTACACCATCTGTCTTCTCCCAACAGGGCCTAACTGTATGTAGTATATGTGGTGGGGTTTGTTTCATTGGCAAAGTTAAAACACATATGGTTTGATCTTACTTTTTTCCCCCTTATTGAAAAGAAACACTATTACTGTCTAGAAGTAGAGGAGGAAGGTAGGAAGATAGGCAGTGTTTCAGATGATGGGGACTATTGGGTGGTGATGATGGACAGTGATGCTGAGTCTAGACTCCATGCTCATTGTGGAACTCTAGAATCCCTGGGAAGGAATCCAGAGGAAGTCACTGAAGCTGGGAGAAGACTGACGAGCTAAGAAATGACCACCCTCCTCTACTGCAGCAGAGCTGTCTTTGTGCTTTCAGCTTCTTTACAGTGCTGCCTTGTAGCATTCAGGTCAAGCAGCATTGTACAGGGCTATGAAAGAACCAAGAATGGCCTTCCCTTGGGGACCCAGGTGGTGCAACTTTAATAGCTTGTCCCTATCTATACATTTTTGTTTAAAATTATTATGTTTAAACAAAATAGGTATGTGGCTTAAAAAGGAAACCATAAAAGGTACAAAAGGATTGTCTCATTTTTAATTAAAAATACACTGTATCAGATCAGCATCAAATAACTTAAAAAAATTCACTTGAATATGTTAACACTGTTTTCTTTATTGCATGTTCCCTCTCCTGTACTTATGTATTTAAGATTTTAGTTTGGTGTATATGCCATTTTATATTTTTTTGGTAAATACTATAAATTTCATGGCTGTATGATTTCTTTTTATATCATAAGTCATTCACATAGAGCTTGAGCATTTGGTTGCTTGACAATGATAGCTCTACAGTGAAGCATTTTTTAAGCATGAAGCTATTCCTTGGTTAAATTCTTTTTTAAGGTTTATTTATTGTTTTAGAGAGAGAGATACAGAGTCAGAGACAGAGAGAAGGGGGAGGGCCCAGAATAGTCTCCATAGTTGCACATCATTGGTTTTTCCACATAGTTTTATTCCACAGGTGGGCAGGGTCTTGCCCCGGTGAGAACTGAACTGGGGGCACTCCCCAGTTCAGCAAATGGGTCTGCATGGGCTGGGGCCGGGATTCGGTCCTCAGTCCCCAGGGCTGCAAAGTGAGCGCCTAACCACTGAGCCATCCCAGCTTCCCCATAAATTCTTTTTTTTAAGTTAAAATTTTGTTTTAAATTTTATTGTTTGAGAGAAGTTGAGGGGAGAGGGGAGGGCCCAGAGCAGTCGCCATGTACATCATTAGTTGTGACATGGTTTCATTTTACACAGGTAGATGTGGGGCCAAGTGGAGTGGGTACCAAATCAGAGGCCTCCTGCATGGAGGTGAGAACCTTTGCCTATGAGCCATCTTGGCTGTTGCCAGTTACACTGCATTTCAGCATACAGGGTTTACACAGGCCAGGGCCAGGAATTGAACTCCAGACCTCACAATTGCAAGACAAGCACTATACTGCTGAGCTATCCCAGCATCCCATAATTTTATTCTTGGTAAGGGATAAGTAAGGAGTGAGATTTCTCATCTAAAGAAATATGACCATGCTTAGGAATCTTGAGATGGTATTGCCAAGATGCTTTCTTTGCACAAGGGCTGCACCAATGTAGATTATCTTTTAACAATAAATGAGATCAGTTTTACCACAACTTGACTAATATTGGGGGTAAATTTCAGTTCTTTTGGTAATACTTAATAGGTCTCCATTTTTACTTTTTTTGATCATTATTGAGGTTGGATTTTAAAAATATTTCTTGTGTAATTTGCCTATTTATGTCACTTTCCTTTGAATTGGGTCTTTTCTTTTTACTTATCTGTATAAAACTTTATTTAATAGTAGTTATTGTTTTGTAATATTTTATACACTTGTTTTTCCTAATCTGTTTTCTCCTGTGATATTTTCTGACATGCTTTGTCACCGTGGGTCCAGAGTTGTCTGGGGATCAAATTTAAGTACTGAGTGAGGATCACATTTAATCAATTGGATTAAATGTGAATACATTTTCTTGATCAGAAGTCAACTTGCTGCTAAAAACCATATACATGGTCTCTGTTTGGAGTAGCTTTTACACGAGAACGGAAATTAAGATGAAAATTAATTGCTTTTTTTTTTCTTTTGATGTACTCAGAACATTAACCAGGTGGTATTTGTTGGAAATTTCTTGAGAATTAATACAATTGCCATGAGGCTTTTGGCATATGCTTTGGATTATTGGTCCAAGGGACAATTGAAAGCACTTTTTTCAGAACATGAGGTAAGCAGACTTATTTCCTGCAATAATGTTACTTATAAAGGTCATATAGCTCACACTGTGTTGGAATTTGAAATAGAGGTGAAATAGGCTGCAGTATTTCTTAATATTTTTGTAATTGTATGATATGTTTAATGTTGATTGTAATCTTCAAAAGCTATTTCTTACCTGATTTAATGCAAGGTAGAATTTTGGTTAACTGTGAGCTCTAGCAATTTTAAAGAAAAAGGTCTCGATGAACATTCAACTATATTTCTTTTTTCTTTTTTTTTTTCTATCTTTTCACATTTATAGAGAGAAATTATCTTTTTGTCTTCAGTGCATATTTATTTCTATTTTACTTTTGACAGAGAGAGAGACAGAGACAGAGACAGTCAGAGAACCGAACTGTGGGAACTCCCCAGTTCAGCATGTGGGTCCTGCCTGGGCCGGAGCCGGGATTCGATCCTCGGTCCTCGTGGCCTCAAAGCGAGCGCTCAACCCGCTGAGCCGTCCCGGCTTTCCCCTCAACTATATTTCTGATGCCTGTTCTTTTCTGAAACATCCATTGTATTTTTCCCATTGCATTTACTTTATAAATGCACTTACTCTGGGTTCTGCTTTTTATATTTTTTGATGTCAGTTTTTATTTGATAGTTTATGTGTTATTTATTTATGATGTTTGTTCTAAAAACAAGTACCGGTAGATCAGTAAAAAACATACTAAGACTAGAACCATAATGTCATAAAAATTTGTAGACAGGCTAGAAATGACAGAATGGAAAAGAATAATTGAATTGCTCAATCTGATAATCCTGTTTTGGAAAGAGCGTTTATTTTTTGTCCTGTTTGGGGAAAGAAATAGAACCTGAGCTATGGAAGTGGCTCCTTTTCCTCCCGTTAGTTGTGGGGCAGTTGAACTATTTCACGTGTTGTTGGGATTCTTAGATATTGTTGTCATGAAAATTTTTGAGATTGTATGTGCATATTTTTAATTTTGTTTGTATGAATTGACAGAAATCGAAGTAGTATTTGAACTGTTATAGAGATTGCTCTGTCCTTTAAAGTAGCTTTACGTTTTTCCTTCTAAGTTTCTTAAGTTCATCGTTAAAATCCAAAGCACACAAATTCTCCATATCTTAAAGCTTAAAGTTGTCATTTTTTAAAACTTTTAATGTTATTCTAATAATAAATTGGTACCATCATTGTTGTTTCTTACATATCTTGCTCTTTATGACCATTGACCTGCTTTAGTTTGCTTTGTGTTCGAATAAAAAGAAATCCTGCTTAATGTTATATTTTAGTATAACTTCCTTCTGAATTTCTATCTCTCGTTGAACATTTTCCTAGGTAGAACTTGGAAATTAATTCCTTAGGTTAACATTTATTTTTTTTTACTCATTTTCATCACAGCTATATGGAACCCTTTATGAAATTTTGTTTTTTTTTTTATTTTTTGACATTTCTGTTGCCTGCTGATTTAATTTGCCTCTCTGGGTAGCCAGCTGTTCTGGCCTGTTTGTCTGTTTTCCATTTTCATTCAGGCCTTTGACTCTAGTGTTGATTTCTGCACATATGGAACTTTGATGGAACTTTGACTATTTTAGGCTGAGTCTTGAAACAGTTGATTCTTGAACAGCATACATGGGTTTAAACTTTAAAGGTCCAAATATATGTGGATTTTTTTCAGTAAATACAGTTGGCCTTTTGTATCCATGGGTTTTGCATCCATGGATTCAACCAACCACCGATCATAAATAGTATTTGAATTCCCAACAGAGGATTCCCAAACACAGATATGGGCTCAGCAAAATAGGTGACAGGAATTAAGGACAGTTTTGGCTGTAAAACTAGTAGTCATATTTATGGTAATTTAAATAATTCTAAGGAAAATGGCTCTTACTTACTGTGTACTTTTTCCCCAGGGTTATTTTGGAGCCGTTGGAGCACTCCTTGAGCTGTTGAAGATCCCCTGATTGTTACCTGGGGAGGGGGTTCCTGGAGACTTCCACAGAGGGATCTGTGAACTTACGTTTTTTAAGAGACTCACTTAATTTTATGATTGTGCTACCCGAATCAAAGCAAGAAAGGACAAGTGTATTTTTCTAAGACATCAAGATAAATCCTTAAAAATTCAATTTAGTGATGGTAAGGAAAAATGTATACATATGAAAAGTGGACCATGCCCATGGCAGTGAAGGTTTGCTATGTTTACGTTGCTCTTCAGTATAGCTTTGTTAAACCTGCCATGTATTTTTGAAATTCAGCATCACTCGTTGGAGCCCCTTCAGGGAAGAGCTGTTCTGTGTTCAGCTGACTGTGGTCTTGTCTTGTTGAACTTGCTTAAATAAGACAAGCTGCTGTGTGTTAAAATCCAGTCACAGTTTTGTCAACATGGCCTTGGATATTATCTCTTGTGCATTGGCCCTGGTGTGCATTTAACCTGTGTGTGAATGTATTGAAAAACATGTTTTATTTAAGGTTCTGAAAACGTAATTGGGCAGGTTAATTCTGTTGATTCTGGTGAATTCAGGTTAATGTTGATAGAAGTAGGTAAGCTAGTACAAAAAGCATAATCTGTAAGACTAAAAACCTGATAAAAATTGCTGCTAGAATTGAAATTTTTTTTCAGAGAATTGGGGAGAATCTGGTTATACTTTAAGGTTAGTAAAAAGTGAGTAATGGAGGTGTCCATTGTTTAACTCATGGGGAAAGGGGGTTCTCCTCACCTTTCTCTCCCACTCACTCCTGGTCTTGGTACTTGCCAGCCCCCCAAGTGCAATCTTGATTTTCCTGGGTGACTGGCTCAAAAGGCTACTTGTGGAGCGACATGCTTTGAGATGGAATAGATAATGATTTGGTAGAGATTGAACTTATTCTTTCTGCTGTGCAGAATAACTTGAACAACCTTCCCCTTGGAGATAGAGAGCAATGTTTATGTCTTATTTTGTATATTATTTGGTACCTGCATCGCTGTTGAAGGCAGTGAAAGGTCTGTATAAAGCATCTTTTGAACTAGAAGGAAACGCCAAGGCTCTGCAGCCTCCTTGCGCCCCTTGGTTTTCAGGCGGAGACTGGTCTGGGAGGGAAGATGGGCATGGCTGCATTGTTGGGGAGGGGGAGGCGCGGGGAAGGTGCCCCTCCCTGGTTGGCTGAGATCCCGCCTGCCTCCCATGTTGGCCGCTTGAGGGCAGCAGAGGCGCGTGCTGGGTGTCTTTTTCCCTAGTGTGGTAATTGCCTTTGTGCATGATTCTTGGCACGTGTGGATTGTGGGTGCTGCTGTCTTGTCCTGAAGTAGACACAGGTGGAGGGATGCTGTGGGGATGGGAATTTCAGCCCCTGGGTGGAGATCAAGTCTGTTGCCTCCTCTTGCAAGGCCCCAGAATATCAGCTTGAGCCACCTCTAACCCTGTCCTCTGACCTCAGTCACTCCCAGGTGCACTTGGTGGCCTCAACTTCCTCCTGTGGCACCAAAGACAGTGCCACCAATCTACTCACTGGTACCATAGTGCCCCAGGCTCTCTTACGCTTGCTTTAGGCAGAGGACCCCTTTGGCATTCGGGAAGTAGAGGGACGGAGCTGACTTTCTGTGGAGTCCCCAGGCCCCTGTCCCCCATGTGCAGATGAGGTTGTGCCAGTGCTTTAGGTGTGTGATGCAACCTTTGTGATCCCCACAGTTCAATAGGAGCAAATGTGCGAGGTCACACAGGCAGAGCCCCCTCTACTGCCTTACACTCTCTCGCCTTCCACCTTCGTGGACTCACCACTTCCCCACTGGCTCTTGAGATGCCCTCACTTTGCTAGGTTTACACTATCACTCTATGGGAGGGTTCTTGATAGGTCACCGGTGAGTCGTTCTATTAAATTTAACTTTCATGTGCTCATCTTCCTCAGTTCTAACACAGCAAGCCTCTTGCTTTCCCTTCTGCCTGCCAGGGCCCTTCTATCTGCCAGATTATTCTCTGAAGACAATTCAGTATTGCCAACCCCCAGGCAGTCATGATTTCCCTATGTGGCCATCAGCGTTCACCTAGACTCTGATTTTCAAGGTAGCATACCTAGCCCAGCTCTTGCCTCCAAGCTCCAGTCCCAAGGCTGTCACTGCCTCCTCTCCCTACTTGTCTAAGGCCATCCCTACACAAAAGTCCCCTCCCCTGAACATCCTCTTCCTTTCAGCTTCGTGAGATGCACGTACACTCAATTTTCAGTCACCATTGCCACCGCCCTGGTCTAAGCCACTGCCGTCTTAGCAGTTGTCCCTTCTATTCTGACCTCCATGTGGCAGGTAGCCTGAGGGTCCCACCCCATACTTCTCCTCTAGAGGCAGTAGGAAGTGGCTGTGGCCATGGTCCAGGTGAGAAAGGAAGGTGTCCTAAGTCAAGATGGGAGCAGTACATGACAGGTGGAGTGTGTTGGGATGTGGTGATGGGATATGGATATGGGGGAGGGAGCCTGTGAGGGCACCGAGGCTTGTTGGGGAGGCTTGTTTTTGGACTGATTGATACCAAATAGGCAGCCTGGGTATTTGGGTTGGAGGTAACTACCTTTGAGAGTGATGTGCGTGTAGGTGGGTAAACTATTGGTGGGAATTTAGTGACTGCCAAGGTACAGTGAGAGTAACAAACACAAGAGGTAGGCAGAGAAGGAAAGAGAGGTCAGGGGGGCTGGTGGGGGCCTGTTGCTCAGGAGACTGAGGGGAGGAGCTCACCTACTCATCTATAGTAAGATTAAGAGGTTGCCCAGGAATGGCTGCAGGGTCATAGATGGCCTTGAGGGGAGCAGTTTCCCTGAAGCAGTGGGACAGAAGCTGACCTGCAGAGATCCTAGTGAGGACAAATGACAGCTGCTGCAGGATGATGGGGCCAAGAGATGTTTTTTCCCTCCTAACAGAATAGTTATTTCTAGGTCAATTATAGCTTAGAGAGGTGGGGTGTAGGCTAATCCTGCCACTTCAACCCCCTGAGCACTAGTATCCATGTCTGAGAAGTTGCTCGTGTGTCCAGCCACAGCTGTAGAGCTGAGGCCAGGGTTGCAGATGGGGCCTGGGCCTCTGCCTTCTCCTTCGCTGTGGCCTAGTGCTTTATTCATCACCTTTGACATGCATCCCACACCACAGGAGGGGACCGGCCAGATCCTTCATCACAATCACCTGTTGTTGGTGGCTAGCTATTGGATCAGAACTACTCACCTTGACTTTCCAACTTTTGCTACATGGGCTTAAGAGGGGTGTGGGTGACCATGAGTGAGTATATGCTTAATGTGAAGTATTTTTCAAAATTTGCTTTTTATTTACATTTGTTTAATTCAGTTACATGCATGTTTTATTTTTTAAACAAGAGTAATTAGCAAAATGCATTAAAATTTTAAAATAGCAATTAAACATACAAAAATATAGCTTACAAAAAACTGCGAATGTTTAAAAATATTCTGCTGCAGAATTCTTAGTGTACAAACACGTTTATGAAACCTGAGGCTCAGCATTTCATAAACCTTCTTTTGAGGGAGTTATGTAATACCTAGTGAGTGAACTCCAATGGGCTAGACTACAAGACTAAACTTCCCTTCTCCCTGTTCAGAGACCCAGAGACAACAGCTAATCAGGAACACTGCCTTGGAAGACTAGGGTCACCAGAAGGGACTTCCTAGCACTGGCCCCACTGGCCTACTTGCTCTAGTGGTGCCTGGAAGGGAGAGGGCAGACGGGCAGTGTACAACTGGCCCAAGGCGCAGGTCCTCCAGGCTTGCACTGGCACAACTGAAAGGAGGTTCCTCAAAGTACAAACAAATGCCTTGATGCTGGTGGGGCCCACTTTCTAAGTACATGTCCCTGGAGCAGGGTGTTCTCCCTGACCTCACAGCCATAGAAACAAGTGCTGGATTGGTAAGCAAAGAGTACTTCGCTGAGAAGTGGAGTAAAACTGTTTGCATCTTGGAACAATATGGGCTCTAAAACAACTGGAGAAATGACATGAATAAGCACCTTCTTTTTCTCCTGATACTCTCAAATGGAAGCGCATTAATTTTACCTACGAAGAACCATGGCCCAACATTTTCCAGTTAACTCCGAATTTCACCTGACTGTATTGTGAATTTAGACATACCGGTACTCATTTCTACTGAAATTCTTAACATGGAAGACTGATAAGCAAGAGACATAAGGGTGTTTCACAAACTTCTTTTTTCCTGGGGAATCCATGGGCTACTACTCTGGGTGGCAGGACACAGGAGGTGGGTGAGGACCATGAGGCATGGGTCCATGCTGCTTTCCCCAAGGCTGCCTGAAGGAAGCGGCTTTAACTTTCATCTGTAGGAGTGAAAATGAACTTAAAAGTGTTTTTAAATGAAGACTGGGTACGGTAATTTCTGTCATTGAATGGAAAAAGTGTTGGGCTATGAGAACATGCTGCAGGGAGCATTTTTTTTTTGCACGTGCATAAAGAGTAGAGGGGAAGGGAACCAGATCCATGAATATCTAGTTAATTCTGAGACACCTACTTAGCAACATCGGAGACATTCACCCCATAAGACATTACAGCAGTCAGTTGCTGCTTCTCAAACTGCCTCAAAACGGGAGCTCACCTAAGAAAGCAAGACCAGTTTCGCTTCGAACTGGCCAAGATGGGTGGAGGGCAGCTTGTCCAAGCCATTGCAATAGCTGCTGCACCTGGACAGGAGGCCTGCACTGCTGTTCTTGGATACAGAGCCTGCTCTTGAGTGTTCTGTCACAGAATGGAGTCTGGAAACTGTTGTGCTCCCATATTACCTGGACGTCTGTGGTAAAGGGTCAAGGAGGGAATGTAGTTCCTGATCTGCACAGAAAACCAGAATTCCATTGTGCTGTAACCAATAAAAAACATGCTCCCCATTTATAGATGTTAAGACCTCTGATAATGCTCTTCACAGATGAATAGGAATGCTACTTGAATATACTTCTCTAGTATCACAGGAACAAAAAAGACTTATACGCTATGAGGGCTATCCATAAAAATTCCAGCCATAAATGCCTCTCATAGTACATGGCTGAATATTTTCTGGACAGCTCTCATATGTATGTGACACACATACAAGTGGTGTGAGTATTTGCCTGTATACATAAATGACCTCTGGAAGGATGCACAGGAAATAAAAGTGGGTGCTCATGGGGCAAAAAGTTTGGGTGGTTTGGAGTTTCAGGGATTCAAAGATGACTAGTGAACCATGTGATTATTCAAAAAATTTAAGATATGTTCAATAGCACAAATAGGGGAGCATTATGGGCAAAGGCAGATGGAAGTAACTAGAGAAGATGGGGGATAGAGAAGCAGCAGACTTACAACAGGAGCCCTACAGGGCCTACGTGACCATGTGAGCTCCCACGACTGCCAGGCCTGGACACTGCACATCCTTGTAAGAGCCATAAGGACACTTACAATCCCGAGGTGGCAGATAAAACAGGCTCTTGAGAGGCTAACTGGCAGAGGCACATGGCTGGGGAATGGCAAAGGGGTCTCATCACTCAGCACTTCTGCTGCCCAGCACGTTGGGATGCTTCCCAGTGTACACAATTCCCAGAAAGCCTCAGAAAAGTAATTCCTCTCATTGCAAGTAGCTTTGCAGAGTGTGATAAGGCTATGGATGACAGGCTTTGAAGTGGGGCTATGGAAAGGGACAGGGCCTGAAGTCATATTCCTTTGATGGATCCAAGGGGCTGACAATGGGGAAAAATGTTCATTTGTCAAGACTTGTGAAGAACAGGCTGTCTGACAGTGGTACCCTGTATCCCTTAGGTCAGACTTCCCCATGGGCCACCTGCTCCCATCTGGCCACTTTTGTCCTGCTTCCTTCTATGGACAGGTTTAACCATATCACACTGGCAAAGAAAAGTGGCAGATGACAATAAAGAAATCAAGTCAGGCTAGTCTTCTCATTTGTAGCGCTAACTGAATTTAGTTGTGCCCCTGGCAACAATTAGATAATGATTCAGCCACCAGTAGAATCCAGTTGGGGCCAAGTTCTGCTCCACTAACCGATGGCACACAAGTAGCTGTTTAAGATGCATTAAGACAAAGTAAGAAAATGTCTGTCCAGGGGCCCAAGAACAAATTAAGAGTCCCCAGAGGTCTAGAGATTAACAAAAGGTCACTGACAACTCTTGGAGATGTGGACAGGACAACCTCACAGGCATGAGCCTGAGCCAAGAGTATTAAGGGATCCTTACTCTTTTTAAAAGCCCAAATGGAAATTTAACCTTGTCGATCACACAAAACTGACTTTAGTTAGAATGAAAGGAAGATGTGAATTAAACCCTAGCCATGTGTAGTTAAAGCAGCACAGGGAAGGCCTGGGTGAGGGGGGCAAATGTGTTCAGGTTGTGCTGCTAAAGGTGCAGGAACTGCCAGGTGATGCTGGCTGTGCTGCAGTAGGACATGAAGCCAAGAAAGGGGCGATGACAGCAGAGTGGCACTCAGCACTCCAGTGTCCAGCCCACCCTAGCAGAAGAGCTGCATTTAAAATAGCCTGTATTCACAAGTGTTGAGGTCATTCAGTGATACCTCATGGGGCAAATCAGACTTGCTATGTTGTCCAGTGGAGAGTGCAGAGCACTCGAGCTGTCCTCTAAAGGCCAAATCATTTGGGCTTTGCACCTCTGGTCCAGTGTGCACCAACCACCTCAACGTGCCTTTAGCTGTGACACAGTGAAATGAATTAATTTACCGCCCTACAAATACAGGGACTTGGTGAGGTTGTCTCCTTGGTGCTGACACACGGGCAGAAAAAGACACATGAAAGGCTATAATCCTGCAAAAACAGTCAAAACAACAACACAAGCATTCCTCCTTTGTTGGGAGAACTTCTCTCCTATTAAAAAAAAAACAAGATGACATTTGTCCCAAGGATATTCCCTGGAAAATGGTGGGTGCTGGCCATTAATGAGGCTACAGAAGCAAGCCTCCTCCTGACATTGGTCACTGAAGACATTTCACTGTAAACTGGGTGTTTTGCAGCATTGAACTCTATTGTGCTAGAGAACACAGAAACAGATTGAAAGTAGGAGTACACGAATAGTTCTTTTCACGGTACCAAACAGGCTAAGGCTTTCATATAAAAATATTTCACAATCTTTCCTTGCTGTTTAAGAAGCGGTCCAGCTGGCACACCATGAATAGGTCATGCATAGGAAATAGCCATTTCTGACCAACTGGATTTGTAATTTTCCAAACTGGATTCTGCCCAGCACTTTCCTAGGCTAATGGGAATTTTCCTCATCTAACCCCAGCCACCTGAGTCAAGGACAGGTTTCCTCACCCCCTTCTAAGATGGTAAGACGCTGGATTCCAGAAAAAAATTCCTGGAGACGTGCCATGAACAGCATAGCAAAGCTTCCGCGTCCGCAGAGCACGCAGACTGTTCCCAGTGAGAACCTGCCCCCCTCACACCTGTGTGATGGGGCATAGGCAAAGCTGTGAGGAGGAGCCCATCCTGCAATGGGAGGCGGTGGAAAACGGCTGTGGAAAGGAACTTTCTATCTGACCCAAATGCTGGTTCACATAATTACAATATTCATGAATCCTAACAGACTCAGAGTCATTTCTAGAAAAGTTGGACAGAAAGAGCCGAAGAGTAGCATGCGTTTCTCTCCTATAAAGACACTTCCCATTAGTTCTCAAGTCTGAATACTAGAGGCACAGACTAATGAGGAACAGCCCTGCAGAAGCTTCCTGAAACTATGTACAATTTCAAGTGGATCCCTGGCTAAAGAATTACATAGGGATCTTATTTGGGATGCTTTAAATGGTTAAAAAGTCAATGGCAGGCATTGTCTCTGAAGTAGAAACAGATGGGGAAGAGAGAAGGAAGGAGGGGAGAAGCAAGGAGTGGGCATCTTTTCTCAGCTGTGGATGGGCTCCCAGGGACTCCCGACTGAAGCAGCAGGCCCAGACTGGCAGCTGCGCTGGGACCACACCACCTGTGGGGGTGTGGGCAGCACCCCGGGGTCACATGGGGGTAGCACACGCTCAGAGGCCTACCCCCTGCTGGGGCTCCTGAAGGGCGGGTGGCTAGGCTGTGCCTCACTGGTGAGGTGGAGAGAGGGGCTGGGAAGACTAGGAGGCAATGGCTTCTGACCAGGCCTTTCCAGGCACATCTAAATGTTTTCAGGTTAGATGACTTGATAAGCAAGTGTGAAACAGGTGGTGGTGAGCGAGGGGCACTGTGTAACAAGATGGGTTCCAAGATGGCCTTCTCAAAGGGACAAAACGTGAAAAGCCTTGCTGGCCCTGCCTCACCAGCCCCTGCCAGCTGGTCGTGCTTCGACTGAGGTAACTGCTGGCGTGACGTGGCCCGGGCCGGGAGGGGCTGCCGCTGCTGAGGCATGCAGTCTGCATAGCAGCTCAGCTGTCCACAGGGCGGGGGCCGGTGGCCTTAGAGACCTGCCCTCAGTTCCCTTCTCTAGCACTTGGGTTCTCTTCCCTTCTGCTTGAGAAAGATTCACCTTGACATGGGAGATGGCGTGTAATGGAATCAGCAGAGACTCTCAAGAAGTTTCTTGAACCAAACTCGCAGGCTCCTTCACTTCTCTCGACATGGGGTAGTGTCAGCATGCTTTGGTTGTCATTAGACCCAGAAATCTGGGTTTTCAGCTTAGCTGGCCCAAGAGTTCTTCACGAGGCAAAGGAAATGGCAGCCGGTGCCTCAGGCAGAGCATCCAACACAGAGACCACTTGTGTTCCTCGTGCCTCCATGTGGACGTGGAATCCTGCAACAGTCTGATCCTTGTGGTGAGCTATACAATGTTCTCTGCCCCGGGCAGGGGTCCCTGTGGGGGTCCTCGGTCCTGCTTACTGTGCAACTGGGCCAGCTGCAGAACTGGCATGTTACACAGTGGACATACTTTCCGAACCTCCAGCCACTTAATAAGGCACCTGCAGAATGAGACACCACAGGAGGGAAGATATCAGTCCAGTACTTGTGGTACCTTGGCCCACATGCCTCGCAGGTTGGACACATCTGTTGCCCAGAGCTGGGTGCTGTAACACCCAGCAGAACACACTTTACACTCTGGAAGAATCAGAGCCGCCAGTCTTCCAAAAGGTGACAATAAGAGGCCATAGTCAGCGTGCTATACCGTCAGTCATCCACAGCTTCTTAAAGGAGGAAGTATACTGAGGAGGGTAGTAGGAAGTAGGAGAATAAAATTTTCTAATAGGAATGCAAAATGCATAACATTGCAAAAGAAGGGGGAATATGAATATGTAGGAAATGGGAGCCAGGCCCACACTACCATTTACAATCAGCCTTATTTTGATTTAAAATAACTGGTTTTCATTAAAAGAATGGAAGCTCTCATTGGAAAGTTCCAGTAAATAGCTGTTTATAGCCTATGCTCCAAAGGTGTGGGCTAATCTGGCTCTCTGCCCTAAGTTCTGCTGTGGTGGTCACGTTCCACTACCCTGATCCCTCAATGTGCCGTCACACACCCGCCCCACCCTGTAGGATGCTTTTCGTATTAGAGACCAAGTTTGGCACTGTACCAAGCCCATAAGTACGCTGGTCAATGTGACTCAAACTCAGTCCCCTTAAATCAACACTAATACTCACTTTCTGTGGAAGGCATGCTTACATGGACAAATCCCCAACTCATCTCTAGGCTTGAAGTCTTCTAGACACACTGCACAGAGCTGGAAGATAAATTCACAGATGAGACATTGCTAGGTACTCTGCCAGGCCATAAAGTAAGGTGCAGACCCCTGAGGCCCAGCCACTTGAAGGGACTTCCAGTGTCCCACAGTTTAAGTGACAGCAGGCTTGAATGGGCAGTGTCTTCTGAAGAAGAGTCTCCTGCTCTGTCACACATCTTCAAAGATGGAGGACAGATGGGAGAAGACAGAAAGCAAGAGGTAGCTTCCTTTGCTTCAGTGCGTCAGGAGAGCCTGACTTAGGTCCCTTCTCACCAGACAGGCTGGACATTCTGTGTAAGGGCCTGTGGTGTGCTGAGGGGCTGGTGTTCTGCAGGGGCACTGCCTGCTCAGCAGCACAGCTGAGGGACCCACACCCTGGACTCTCCTGTCTCCAATAACATGCTTTTTATAGTTCCTGGGGCCCCTCACTTTGGCCCTGTCCTGTCAATGTCTGTCTTTGTCATAAAAAAAGTTATTCAGGAGTCACTGAATTGGAATGTATGAAAATATATGGATGGGGCCAGGATTGCTCTGACAGGTGGCTGGGCCCCCCTACTTGGAACGAGGTCTTCTTTACACCCAGAGGCTGAGTTCCAACCACTGCTTCTCGGGCACTTAACAGTGCCCAGGGACACACACCAAGGATTGCCACATTTACCCACGTTACAGATGAAGAAACAAGCTCAGCCCAATCACCACACTTCCCGAGACTGGTGAGTTCTGGGCCTGGCTGGGGATCCAGGTCTGCTGCACTGAGGTGTTGCTGTACCACTCCTATCTGCTGCCTGAAGCTTAAACTCCTCACTGCTTGCTTCCCTGTCCGTCTCCAGGGATCCTGGTTCAACTACCACTATTTCCTGCCCAGACTACTGACATGGCCTCTTTGTCACTTGTTTGATAACTTCTAACATGTAACCCAGTCTGAGGTTATGTGACAGGATATATGGACTTGATCCTTGGACCCTGGGGCTGCAATGTGAGCCCTCAACCTGCTGAGCCATCCCTGCTTCCTGATTATTTGATTTTGACAAAGGTGCAAAAGAAATTTAATGGAGAAAGCAACCACTCATCATAAGTAGAGCTTGGGGACACTGATGAACAAATCAAAAACTAAATGCAAAAGGCAAGTAGCTAACAGACTAATGCCAAGGCTCTCAGGTTTCTCTTAAAACAAAACTGTGTCTGGCAACAACTGGCCTGTATTCTCCCACGGCAGCCATGAGCTAAGGTTCAGTGCTAGCAACTTCTTTATACAAAACCTGCATGCCTTAGCGTGTCACAGCTTCCATGGCACCTTTCTGTTTTTCTTGACCCCAATGCTCCATTAGATGCCACTTATCCCATTTGCATAGGCAGAACTAGAAACATGTTTCTTTTAGAGATTGGCTTCTCTTATGTCTCTATAAAAGATGGAGGATGAAAAAATAAACTGGAAAAACTAGGTTTTAAGAGGATATTTTTCTTTATAGAAGGAGAATAATAATCTCATGTTTTAAGTATGTATATCAACCCCTTAGCTTCACTTTTTATGTGTTGCTTGACTCCTAGACTGGTAGAAAAAAAAATTAAAAATGATATAGTCACAGCTATAGAGCCACTATCTAGGAAGCTAGTGGGGTGGTGGTGGTGTCTGGGCATCTGAGTCTGCAAGGTGCCAGGAAAGCTCCCGTAGGGGAGCAATAGCCAAGAAGAATCTATGTGAGCATGCAATACTGGACGCCTCAAGAGCCAAGGTGTATACTCCACATAGACAGCACCCTTATACACACTCTATGTCTTTCTCATTTATAGTCTCCTCTCCAAGACTGCTAACTTCTGGAGAGGATAAATTAGTATTTTAGGCTTCTTTGTGTCTCCAGGGTTTAGTACAGTGTCTGACATGCTTTATATATTCAATAATTTATAAATTATTTTACAGTTGGGGATGTTGGGTTGAGCCTTCAGCAAGTTGAGCCCTCTTCTTGCAGCCCTGGGGCCCCGGGAATTGAGGCCCGCCCTGGCCCATGTGGACCCACCCATATGCTGAACTGAGGTGTGCCTCCTATCCCAGTTTGGTTCTCACTGGGGCATGTCTCCTGTGTGGGAGGCCCCCGGCCAGTTCCTGTCTTGCATAGCCCCGCGCCCACCAGTGGAATGAAAACTATGTAGAAAACTGGTGATGTGCAACTGTGGAGACTGCTCTGGGCCCTCTCCCTTCTCTCTGTCTCTCTCTGTCAAAAACAATAAAAATCTTAAAAAAAATTATTTTACAATTAATGTTTACTTACTTTCCTTCTTTAAAATTAAGAACATTGCATATAAAATTAACATCCCTTTTGACCAACTTCCCCTAATCTTTATCAGGTTTCCTTCCTTCCTTCTCTTGGTGGATAATCTTCCAGTGTATCATGTTTTATTTATTCATTACACTACTGATGGAAATTTAGCTTGTCTTTGATTTTTCATTATTATAATTGTTCATTAATAACAGTATCCATATTAAAATTCCATGTGCTTACACAGGACTAAGCTACATATCACTATATAATTAGGCTATAGGGATGCACACAGATACAAAAAAAATTTGACACAAAATAGTTTCTTCACCAAGAAATGCAACTGGAAAGGACCAAATGAATTGTGAAAAATACATGATGGCCTCTAGAAACAAGACGTAGAACACAGGTCTTCCTAGCTATAGCATCAAACATGGAGGGATCAGTAGCTTGGTCAGACTTAGTGAAACTAAGTGATACTACTGGGATACTCTGACATACAATGATCCAACAAAATGCATGTACTCAGGATAAAGATTCTAAATGGATGGGTCAAACCAAAGGACAATTTCTGTTCTGACAAACCTGGTTATTCATATTGCTAACGTATGTCAGAATTTAATCTTTTCATTTGTGGCCATCAAAGAGACCCCAAATTGAAAAGGGATTGCCCTCTATAGTTTCATGTTAATTTTGGCCACATACCAAAGTTAACTTCTGGAAAAATTAAAAATCAAAGAGTGATTGATACTTGAATTTAATCTAAGGTTAGCTCTAAAATGCTGTACCATGTATCAACTCTTTGATAAAAAAAATATATGCAGAAAGAGCAAAGGAGCAGTAGATGATTTCAAAGTATTCAACAATAATATAAGTAATTTTCATATTATTCAAATAATTTCCCAAACTAACTCTTTAAAGAGACTGGCAATGTAGCTTCACTACAGTTAGACTATATAAAACACAAATATTACAATGTACAACTTTCCAAGTCCTTGCTTTAAACACTAATTCAAAAACAGAAAGGGAGCAAGAAAAAAGGTCCTAATATTAAAAAAAAAATTCTGAACATTTTTATTCAGAGGCAACACGGAATAAAATGAGAAAGAATTCTTACAGGCTGTGTGTGGTAAGGTGTATAGCAGAATACACACACACTTTTGTATTTAAGTTACAAAGGATAATAACATGGTGAACACCTATGAACTAACCATGAAAACTCAACACCAGACAAATCGAAGGATTCAAATAGAAGGATTCATATCTTTCCCTAGATGTTCTTCCCAATTCCATCCCTCTCTGCCTCACCTTCCTAAACTCCCACCCTCAAGAAGTAATCAAAGCCTTTTTTTGTAACATTGGTAAGAAGGGACTACTGGGAACATTTTCAAGAGTGAAATTACTGCAAATTCATCTTGAGTAGAAAAACTATTATCTGTCTCCTATTCATATAGCATAGACAGCAAGCAGTATCCCTACTACTCTGAAATCCTACATTGGCACTATCCCTATTAAAAATATGAATTATGTTATACTCAAAGTCTTCACATAATTGATTTTTATGTGACCTCACCCTTAAATACTCTATTAAGCTGATAAAAATAAACTTATTTTTTTTCAACTTCTGAAAATAAAGATGTTTAAGCATACCACAGCATACCACTTCTATTAGAAAACAGCTCAAGAGTAAAATATTTGTAAAGCAACTTACCTCATGTAAATTCAGTTCTTTTACTTTCTCTTTTAATATAACCTGTAAGACAAAAAGATATGTTCTTATGCCCATTTAAATCTGTAATTTAAATTTCTCATTCACAAATATTTTACTTTTGTGTACATAGCTCATTTCCCCTCATCTTCAACTCTGGACTCTTTTACAGTTTGAGACAGAGCATTTTAGCAACATTCTTTGAACCTGAACAATGATGCAATATTTTCCTGGAAATCAATTTAAAAATCCCTTGACAATAGATCAAATCAAGCTTGTCCAATCCGCAGCCAATTTGCAGAACAGCTTTGAATGCGGCGCAACACACATTCATAAACTTTCTTAAAACATGAAATTTTTTTGTGATTTTTTTTTCT
Organism: Craseonycteris thonglongyai; assembly: GCA_004027555.1. NCBI lineage: Eukaryota > Metazoa > Chordata > Mammalia > Chiroptera > Craseonycteridae > Craseonycteris > Craseonycteris thonglongyai. Next base: position 37,369 of record PVKE010001373.1, read on the forward strand.
TTAGCTCATCAGCTATTGTCAGATTATTTTATGTGTGACCCAAGACAATTCTTCTTCCAATGTGGCCCAGGGAATCTAAAAGATTGGACCCCCTGGGTTAAATTTTGGGAAAAGACGCTAATACATGCCCCTATGAACTAAATGCTAGTATGGGGGTAAAATAAGTGAGGCTAATTGCTTGATGGTTTCGTAAAACACAGCACTGGCTGATGGGACTGACAGATTAGTAATTTATAAAAAGTTTAAAAGATCAATCTTAGAAGTTTCGCTTATACATCACTATCAGAAAACTTTAGCTCTACCCAGAGTTATGCAAATAGGTTTAAAATTTATCCAGGTGCTGTTCCTAAACTAACTTTGTAGTGACTGGATATCAGTTAAAAGGAATGTCATGTGATAAGGGGGCAGATTACTATTTAAATAGAAAATTTCTGAGAACAAACTTAGCTTATTAGAGTTATATTTCATCTTATAGTGAAAAAATAGGCAAGGGAAATTTGGGGAAAATCTCTAAATTTTGAATAATTTATATTCCTGAACCAAAAACAGTTTTGAAGGCAAATCATATTTTCAGAAATCACAACCAGACGCTACCATCTAGCTGTGGCAGGGATGTATTAAATTTCCACTTCAGTATCTTTAAAAGACAATTTTTACCATATGTCTTGATTTTATTAGTTTTATCAATCATTTTCCCCCTTTAAATGGCCTCCAAGGCCAATTTTATTTTTTGGTTGGTTTACATACAAAATATCTTGTAGGTTGTCAAGATTATGATAGAACTGAGACAAAAAGACTCATTCATTAAGAAAACTAAGACATTCCACTGTGTGTATTAATCCCATTTGAGACCTTCAGGGAAGAGTGTGAGGTTATCTACAATGTCAATGTGGACAGCTAAGGAATTCACCAGTGAGTTCAGATTTCACAGAGGAATGGACAAGAGATGGACAAAAAGATGCGTACCCCTAAAATGGTGAGATGGCTCTGTGACATTGTGTCAGCAAGGTCAAAGACTCAATAAGCTGAGACTTGACACAAAAAAAGAAAGCTAAGAACAACAAAAATAATTTCATGCTTAGAGCCAAAAGAAGTTAGGCCCACTGGTGTCAGTGGTAAAATGTTAATGGATGACACATAGAAGAAAAAACAAATTTTACTTGGCCTTTATGAAGAACTAATTCTGTAAAGTTTATTACTTTAAAGAACAAATTGGTAAATAGTGATGATACAAATATCTGGACATCTAGTGGTATTACATAAGCTAATATTTTAAGATTTATTTATTAACTTTTTAAAGATTTTTTTGTTGTTTTTGACAGAGAGAGAGAGAGAGATACAGAGATACAGAGGTACAGAGACAGACAGAAGGGGGAGGGCCCAGAACAGTCTCCATAGTTGCACATCATCAGTTTTTCCATATAGTTTCATTCCACAGGTGGGTGGGGCTGCACAGAGCAGGAACTGGGCTGGGGTCTCACCCAGGTGAGAACTGAATTGGGGGCACTCCCCAGTTCAGCACATGGGTCCGTTTGGGCTGGGGCCAGGATTCGGTCCTCGGTCCCTGGGGCTGCAAAGTGAGCGCTTAACCCACTGAGCTATCCTGGCTTCCCCACATAAGCTAATATTTTAAAGTACAAAGAAGGGAGGAGATGACAATTACAGAGCTGGTCATCTCTGAGGAACTGGTATGTCTTCTAATGAAGGGAGGTAAAAATTAATGGAATCTCTGAACTTCATTAGATTAACAGTAACTTTAAGGATTATAAACTACAGCATTTCTTTTTAGCAAAATGTTGGTTAAAGTTCTGTTATATTATTATATCATCTAAATTTTCTGTAACTCCAAATAATACTTAAGAGTAGTTTTAAAGTGAAGTTGATCTATTTTGTACTGCAAACTGGCAAGTAAAATGCTAAAATGAACACAAATAAGAGTCCTAGCTTAAAATATGGATGGAAATCTTGAGTTCTCATTTTTTGGTAAAAATGTAATCAAAGCCTATCTGAAGTAAATTTCTCACCTGTTTGTAGGCATAAAATTCTTTGTGAGCTTGATGTCTTAGCCTGAAAGATAGAAATGAACAACACGATATTGATGTTTTCAATATAACAATTACAAAAAAATAAAAAAAACCCTGATTTTTGGTATTAGTTTATATCGTTTATGGTTTAAAATCCAGAATCTTTATCCTGGAATATACCCAAATGACATATCTGTGGCCATGTTATGAGAAAGTGACCAGTGAACCATAAAATGTCATCCATATGTAAGAGTGAAATCTCATTAAAACAAAATCTCAATATAACAAATATTTTAATGAAGGTCAATTCCTTTTATATTGATGATAGTCCACTTGCTTCAATAGTATTTAATATATAATTTTTCTTAATTAAAAAATTTAAGTATAATATACATCTAATTATGTACAAAAACTTTAATATGGCTAAATATTAAAAAACACCCTCACACCGCAGAGTAACTATCACCCAGAACAAGATGTAGAACATTTCCAGCACCTCATAAATGACTTCTAATTAATATCCATCCCTAACAGGTACCCACTATCCTGATTTCTATCACTAATCTATCTAGATTAACTATACTTGTTTTTGAACTTTACATAATGAATTATTTACTCTTTTGTGTTGGCTTCTTTCAGTCAACAATTGTGAAATTTACCCATGTTGCAGTTGTCTTCTTTTTTACATATAGCGTTCCATTGTATGACTATAAAATAATTTTTTTATCCATTCTAGTGAGAAATATTTAGGTTACTTTCAGTTTTGGGCTATTATGTGTATGAATAAACCTGTTATACAAATTCTTCTACATGTCTTTTAGTGGACATACAGACTCATTTCTGTTGAGTATACACCAGCAAGAGTAGAACTGCTGGTCCAAAGTGCTTGTACTGATTTCTACTCCTATGGATAATATGTGAGAGTTCTAGTTACAGATATTTGTCACTGCTTGGTAGGATCAGTTTAAAATTTCTTTTTTTTTAGTTTAATTAAAAATTTTTTAGGACAATCTGGTGTGTGTTCAATGGTACCTCATTTTGATTTTAATTTGCACTTCCCAAATGATGTTTACAACCCTTTCATATATTGCTCATTTGGGTATCTTTTCTTTTTTTAAAGTTAATCTTTTTAAATAAATGTTTGAGTCTTTTGCCCATTTAAAAAGAGTTACCTTTTTCTTATTGATTTGTAGGAGTTCCTTATACATTTTAGATGCAAGTCCTTTGTTGATTCTATGTACTATGATACTCTATGGCTTGCCTTTTCATTTTCTTAGTGGTATCTTTTGATGAACAGCTTTTACTTTAAATTAATTCCAATTTATACTCTTCCTAATAATGTCAGTTCTTTTTGTGTTTAGTTAAAGAAATCTGGCTACCCCCTGATTAATGAAGATATTCTCTTGTGTGTACTATGAAAATAAAGTTGTTTTACCAATTACATTTAGGTTAAGGTGACCAGATTTTAACATTGGTAAAGCGGAACACCATTGACTTGTGGGGAGGGGGTTCTTGATTAAAAATTTGGTCTATCTCCTGCCGTTCCCTAGCTTGTCGTGCATTCTTTCCAAAAATCGGGACTTTGTTAAAACGCCGTGGGACACGGGACAAATTATTAAAAATTGGGACTGTCCCGCCAAAAGCGGGATGTCTGGTCACCCTAATTTAGGTATATGATCTATCTGAAATTAGTCTTCATACAGGATTTGAGGTAGAGGTCAAGATTCTTTTTATCCACATGCAGATTTTCACTTGACTCATTTATTAAAGACCCTCCATTCCCTACTGCATTGCAGTGGCACATGTTGTAAGTCAGACCTAATATGTTACTTTGTTTTCAGAGTTTTTATTCTGTTCCATCAGTCTATTTGTCTATACTTGTGTACTGGGTTGAATAGTGTCTGCTCAAAAATTCATATCCAGTGGGAACCTCAGAATGAAACCTTATTTGGAAAGTCTCCGTATTAGTTAAAATGAGGTCATATTAGGATTAGGGTGGACCCCAAATGCAATATGATTAATGTCCATAGAAGACGAGAGAAAATACGATACAGGGAAGGCCAGGTAAAGACAGACACAGAGACTGAACTGATGTAGCTATGAGCCAAAGAATATCAAGGATTGCCAGTGACCACCAGGAACTAGGAAGAGGCAAGGATCTTCTCCTAGAGCCTTCAGAGGGAGCAGGGTCCTGCTGACACCTTGATTTTGAATTTCTAGCCTCTAGAACTGAAATTAAATTTCTGTTGTTTTAAGCCACCCAGTTTGTGATACTTGGTTATGGTAGCCCTGGGTAACTGATGTACCTTGTGTCAATACCATGCTAGTTAAAAAAAAAAAAAACCCCAAAAAACAACTTATATATTGAAATACTTTGACTTATTACAAAGTTGCAAAAAATGAGTTCACATATACCTTTTTCCCAGTTTTTCTCATGTTCATCTCTTACATAACCATAGTACAATGGTCAAAACAATTAACACTGGTATACTGATATTAATATTGACATATTAAGACAATAGACTTTATTTGAATTTCCCATTTTTTCCACAAATATCTGCTTCCTGTTCTGTGATCCAATCCAAGGTCCCAGCTTGCATCCAGTTATGTCTCCTTAGCCTCCTCCAATCTGTGACAGTTTTAGTTTTCCTTGTCTTCCAAGATTTTGTGATAGCCACGATCACTTGATTATTGTAGTCTATTGAGTCTCTTTGTTGTAATTACTACTTTTCCCCCTTTGTAACTGATTATCTTGGGGGAGAGATGTTGAAAATATGAAAATATTCTATTTATTCTCAAGTTTTTGCCTACAGATTTTAGCACCCATGTTACTTACCATTACTATAGTGTTTGCCTGGTGGTGGTTTTGTAGTTTCCTAATTCCTTATGCATTTATTAATTGGAATTCCTATGTCAGGAAAAGATGTCCCCTTTCCTTCATTTATTTCAGTATGGACTCATGGGTATTTGTTTTAGTCCATGGGTTAGAATTCAATATAACCATTATTCATTTTGTTGCTGAAATTGATTTAGGTTTGGTCTTTAGGAGCTCTATGAGGTTGACTCCCGTGTCAACACACCTCATCCTTTTCCATGCATTTATTTCCTTGCTTACTAGACTGAAAGATGTTCTAAGCTCATCTTGTATTTTCTATGCCACAGTTGTGAAATAACTGCTGCTTCCAAAGAACCTTCCTTGGCTCCTTTTACTGAAGAGTATTTACAAACCAAAATCTGGGTGCTGTTTTAAGTATTGGAGCACTGTAGCATGTTTTGGTAACTGGTAGTTTAAGTCCTCAAGCTTTGTTCTTAACTATTGTCTTGGTTATTTATGAACCTGTCAATTTCCACAAAAAATCTGTTGGGATATTTGACTGCAATTGTATGGGATTTGTAGATCAATTGGGGTAGAAATGACATCTTTGCAAGACTGAGTTTCCATGGGAAGCAGGGATGGCTCAGTGGGTTAAGCGCTTGCTTTGCAGCCCTGGGGACTGAGGATCAAATCCCAGCCTCAGCCTGTGAGGATCCATTTGCTGAACTGGGATGTGCTTCCCATGCAAGAGGCCCCCAGTTCAGTTCTTGCCCCCCAGGTTTGGCCCCTGGCTTGAGAGGGTGTGCCTCCCATGTGGGAGGCCCCCACCCACCTGTGTGGAATGAAACCAAGTAAAAAACTGATGATGTACAACTATGGAGACTGCTCTGGACCCTCCCTCTTCTCTCTGTCTCTCCCTGTCTGGGGTTGAGTCCCAGCTCTAACCAACTTTACCTGTGTGGTTGTAGGAAAATTATTTAACTTCTGTAAAAAAAAGATAATATAATTACCTAGTTTAACTGCCGTGTACAATGCAGGGTCTGATACATCATTAGTTGTGACATAGTTTCATTCCACACAGGTGGATATTGGTCTGCACAGGTGGGAACTGAACTGGGGACCTCCTGCATGGGAGGCAAGAACCTTTGCTGCTAACCTGGTGATTACCAGTTGTGTCACAGTTCAGCATATGGGTTTTCATGGGCTGGGGCTAGGATTTGATCCTGGGACCGACCTCACCAGTTTCAAGGCAAGTGTTCAACTGCTGAGCTATCCTGGCATCTCCTATTTCTTTTTCTTGCCTAATTGCTTTGCCTAGAACTTCTAGTACAATGCTGAATAGCAGTGGTGAAAACTGGCATCTTTGTCTTTTCCTGATTCTGTGAGGAAAACTTCTAGTCTTTTAACTGTTGAGTATGTCAGTTGTGGATTTTTCATGAATACCATTTCTTGTTTCAGTTTTGATAAACTATTTTTCTAGAAAAATACCTAACTCAACTAAAATTTCAAATTTAGTGGCATATAGCTGTTCATATCCTCTGTGGTCTTTTAATGTTTGTAAGATTTGTAGCAATGTCCCCTTTTGCATTTTTGATATTAGTAATTTGTTTTCTCTTCTTTTTCCTGATCAGTTTTTCCACAGATTCATCTATCTTGTTAATCTTTCTAAAGAATCAAATTTTAGTTCCAAAAATTTTATTATATATTTGCTTTCAACTTCACTGATTTCTGTGCCTAGATCTTTTTTCTTTTTTTAACTCTGTGAAAGGAAAACTTATATCATTGATTTTCAGCCCTTCTTCTCTAATATATTATTTTAAAATATAAATTTCTCTTAACTAGGTCAAATTATGTAGTTAAAATCATCTATATATCCTTAGTGTTATTTATTTATTTTTTGGTCTGTTTGTTTTATGGAGACAAGTGTTCAAATACTTTTCATGTAAAGGAATAAAATGAACCCTTTTTGAGATCATTAAAGTGAGGCTTGATTTGTACATTTATTTTATTTAAAAAAAAATTGTATCTGCATATTTTCCCAAAGCATTGTTACCTTCAGCTACAGTATGGGTCTATTTGTGCGTATCTTTCTTCAATCCATGGCTCAAAAATTCATCCCTTCTAGAAAGTTTTACTTAAATTAACTTCACCGTTCTGATTACTCCTTTATATTCTAAGTCCCACTAATAACCTAATATTTTAGATTGCACTATTTTAATTTGCATTTGCTACACATTAAACACAAATGTCTTTTATTTTTTCCAATTCCTTCCAGGAAACATACTAGTAATATATAGATGGCAATTTATTTGGTAAAAGAATGGGGAATAATTTTTTAATGTCCTTTTTCTTAAGTAGCTTGGTATTCATTATTTAAAAAAACTGTAAAAGAGGTACAGTCTTCATTAAAAAAATTCCACACTCAAAAAAACCCCAAAAATCAAAAGCAAAAAACCAACGAGTTTTAGAATAGCCTCAACATGCAAATCAATCTTTTGAGAATGATTATTAAATTCTTTAAATGTTTATTTTGGAATGAAGCCTGGTAAATGCAATTTATTATTATCTTTTAGGTGATGAAGTGTACATGTTTTGGGGTCAGATTCAACTGGGGTTGAGTCCCAGCTCTAACCAACTTTACCTGTGTGGTTGTAGGAAAATTATTTAACTTCTGTAAAAAAGATAATAAAATTACCTAGTTTAGCTGCCATGTACAATGCAGGGTCTGATACATAGTGTTTCACAGATATTCATTCCTAAAAAAGTGTCTAAGAGAGCATGATTAACAATGTTGAACAATGCAAAAGAAAATGATATAACCATGTAACCATGGCCACTACAAATCTATGGTTTCCATGCTCAGCTAGACCTTCCACATTACTAAGTGTACATATTCATGCTCAGTATTCTAAACTTCCATGCAATAGGCATTTCAAACCTTTAACACTCTCTTCAAGCTTTATCCTACCATCTCCTTCTCCACCATCTTCAACTACTTCACAAGGAAACAAACTGTCATATACTTGTATGCAACTCTCACTACCAGCTCCACATACCTACATATGTACTGTTCTCTGCAGTTACCTTCATCTGTCTTAAGAAGGTATTCTCCTGCTTAGGACTAGTGCTGCTATAATTTTCAGGTGTGTCTGTTCTCATCATGATTCATTCTTTCTCACAAATCTTGCACAACTAGTTCATTCTCCTTAATATATTTGTAAATATAATGTTTATATTGCAAATCTTTATCTTAAAAAACACACACATCAAAATACTTCCTTGATTCTTCAGCAAACTGTCCCCCTATCCAATCTTTTCTCAGACAGGATTCTTCAAGGAGGTTATATTTCTTGTATTCATTTTTATCTGCTGTTCAGGCTTTGCTCCATTATAGCCACCTTTCATTATACCTGAACCTCATGTTATTGAATCTTTTCTAAGATTATGGTGCAAACCTAACAGTCAGTTGTACTGTTGACCCTTGAACAATGTGGGGGTTAGAGGTACTGACCCTGGCACAACTGAAAATCCATGTATAATTTTATTTTTAAAGATTTATTTTATTGATTTTGACAGAGACAGAGAGAAGGGGGAGAGCCCAGAGCAGTCTCCATAGTTGTACATCATTAGTTTTCAATATGGTTTCATTCCACATAGGTGGGCGGGGGCCATGCAGGGCGGAAACTGGGCTGGGGGCCTCCACATGGGAGGCACGCCCCCTTGAGCCAGGGACCAAACCGGAGGCGAGAAGGGGTTAGGGGGCAAGAACCAAATTGGGGGCCTCCTGCATGGGAAGCACACCCCAGTTTAGCATATGGGTCCGCATGGGCTGAGGCCGAGATTCGATCCTCGGTCCTCGGGGCTTCAAAGCGAGCAGCTTAACCCGCTGAGCCATCCCAGCTTTCCCCATATATAATTTTTTACTCCCCCAAAACTTAGTCTATTGTTGACCGGAAACCAATAACATAAGCAGTTGATTAACATGTATCTTGTAAGTTATATGTATTATATAGTGTATTCTCACAGTATAGCAAGCTAGAGAAAAAAAAATGTTATTAAGAAAATAATACAGTAGAAAAATACATTTACAGTACTGACTGAAAAAAATCTGCATGTAAGTGGATTCATGTAGTTCAAACCTTGTTGTATGAGAACTTTCCAATTTTTCTTAGTGGACCTCTCTGGGAGCAGCTAATGTAACTGATTCAATCTACTGAAACCCTACTTGTGGGGCACCTCTCTCAAGATTTCCTCCTATCTCCTGCTACCCTTACCTAGTCTCTTTTATGGGCTCCTCTTAAATATTAATGTTTGCCTAGGGATTCTATCCTGGACTCATTTTATGTTTCTATACATATTCTTTCTAGGGGGACATTCCTGCTTCAGCTTCCACCTATATTACATAAACTTCTATTTTCAGACCAGACTTCTCATAGGTTTTAGACTTATATATCCAACTGTGTACCAAACATCTTGATGGGATGCCATGATAGCTCAACAGGTTGAGCGCTTGCCTTGCAACTATGAGGTCTGGAGATTGAATCCCAACCCTAGCCTGTGCAAACCCATACACTGAACTGTGGTGGTGAAGGTTCTCACCTCACATGAGGGTGGACCCCAGTTCGGTTCCTGCCCTGTGTAGCCCCACATCCACTTGTGTGGAATGAAACTATGTCACGACTAATTATATAAACTAACGAGACTGCTCTGGCCCCTTCCTCCCCTTTCTCACCTTCTCTCAAAAACAATAAAATAAATCTTAAAACAAACATCTTGACCATTACACAGGGAATTCAGTTGCCCCATGTCTGAAATAGAATCTACCGTATTTTCCGGCGTATAAGACGACCGGGCGTATAAGACGACCCCCTAATTTTACAGTTAAAACATAGGTTTAGGCCTATATTCGCTGTATAAGACTACAGCCTCGGAAGTGGGGGGGTAGTCTTATACAGCGAATATAGGCCTAAACCTATGTTTTAACTGTAAAATTAGAGGGTCGTCTTATACGCCCGGTCATCTTATACGCCGGAAAATATGGGGTATCATCCTTCCACCCTAACTTGCCAATTCATTTTCTATCTATCTCTGTGAAGAGATTGCTATACAGCCAGCTGCCTTAGCCAGAAGTCCAGAAAGATTCAAAGCTAGTCTTTTTCTTGTCCTTAATGTCCAGTCACCAAATTTTGTTCACCTCCCAAATATTTCTCACAACTATCCTTACCACACTCTCCAGCTTTATAGTCATTATCTTGGTTTAAGACCTTATAGCTATTAGGTAACTCAGTATCTTCCCTTTATTTTTTAGTTTTTAATTTCACCTAAATTATTTATGTGCATATTTCAAAGTCATGTATAGTTCCACAGGGTTAGTAACACAAAAAATTCAGCAGTCCTCTGCCCTTTTCCCCAGAGATAACAATTTTTTGCCCTTCAGCTCATTTTAAAGATTTATTTTATTGACTTTTGACAGAGAGACACAGAGACAGAGAGAGACAGAGAGAAGGGGGAGGGCCCAGAGCAGTCTCCATAGTTGACATTAGTTTTCCATATAGTTTCACTCCACAGGTGGGTGCAGGGCTGAATAGGGCAGGAACTGGGCCGGGAGCCTCTCACATAGGCCCTGGCAAGAACTGAACTGGGGGCACACCTCAGTTCAGCATGTGGGTTCGCATGGGCTGGGGCCGGGATTTGATCCTCGGTCCCCGGGGCTTCAAAGCGAGCGCTTAACCCGCTGAGCCATCCCAGCTTTCCCAAGCTCATTTTAAAAAAACTTATTTTTTTTCAGTTACAGTTGACATTCAATATTATTTTATATTAGTTTCAGATGTATAGCACAGTGGTTAGACAGTTATATAGTTTATGCAATGATCCCCCCAATTGGTCTAGTCGACCCCTGGAACTATACATAGTTGTTACAGCATTATTGACTATATTCTCTATGCTGTAGTTTACATCTCTGTGACTGTTTCATAATTACCATTTTTGTATTTCTTAATCCCTTCACCTTTTTCTCCCTCCCCAAAGCTGATTGTTTTAATATTTATTTCCATATTTCTTTTGTTGCTACTTCTTAATTTTTCAGTTTTACCTAATTTTCCCATTAGGGACACCATAATTTAGTTTACCCAACAAACATTTATTGAGTGCCAATATTGTGCCAGGCATTGTGATTCTGTTTTGGGTATTTGAGATATAGCAAATGGAACAAATATCTACCTGGGAAGAGCGATGAATAACAAACATAAATTAGAATATTCTATTATTCATTATAGAATAGGATCACTAGCAAGTAAGATATCCTTGTTTTGTGCTCCAGTAGTGATCTACTCGTAGCTCTATCATAGGCAGCAGGTTCTATACTACAATATTGTGTAAGACTGGTTGGTGGTGGGTGTCTTATTCAGATCTAAGCTGTGTTCCTCTTGAAGTTCTGATGAGTCTGGCTGTGACTGGATGGATCTGTCTGCATGAGAACAGAAAAGTCTCTTGGGTAGGTATTAGAAAACTTATGTTCAAAAGTGGCTCTGGGTAGTTTTAGAGAAGCTGAAACCATGAATCTTCCTGGTTAACTATAAATGACTTGTGAAATCCAAACTTAACGTTTGAAGGGTTGAAAGTAACAAATTAGGAGCATGAGAAAGGGAATGCTCCTTACATCACAGTTAAATTTTCAAAGTAGTATCAGTGACTTCTGAATAAAGTTTAGAAATGTTTGAACATGACTGGCTTCTCTGATTAAAAAAAGACAAGTTTATTTTAGTGTAGCAGATTCCCACTGATTTGCATTATTAGTTGAATAATAAAAACATATAAAAAAGGATACAAAGATAAAATGAAGTACAATGATAATGCGTGAAAACAACTATCAGTTTTCTTTATCACTTTACACATTAGCTTGATTATTAAAAGAAATACAATTAGGCAAAATGGTGTTTCATAACTTATTTCTCAACAAACTTACCCAGAATCACAAATTAGTATTTTTCTTAAAATATTAAAGGCTTAATACTTTGACATAGTAATAAAAACTATACCAAGAGCTATACATTTTAGACTATTTTATATATGACCTTTCCATAATGAACCTTTTAAATTATTGTAATATTTTTGTGTTATTTCTGTCTTCTTTGAAAAAATAATTTTATTTCACATATTAACTTAAAAATTTGAGTTAAGCCAATATCTACAGAAATCACCAAAAAATTTAGTAGGTCTGAAAAAAAGGAAAATATTTTAATGCTACAAGGTCCTGTTTGTGTTATGGTTAATTCTTAAATTAAAAAAAGACAATATTTATGTAATATTTATCAAACTATTATTAAAGAAATCTTAGAAAAAAGACATTTCTGGAAATAAATTTTTAAAAAATGTTTCCTGAATGCTAGTTATATTAGCTATTTCACTTATTTCTCTAAGCAAGACCTAAAAATCATAAGCAGCCAGCATGTAAATTCAACTTGTTAGAAAATAAGAAATTACACATTAAATTCATTCAAATTTGACCAACAGTGCCCCAAAACACTAGGGGAAACAATTACTGCTGAAAGATATCTGATGATGGGATTTATCTTAACCATAATTACATACTGTGCAAACACTAAAAACTCATTGATGTACAGCTATATAATAAATTTGAATTTTCTATTATTTTATTCCATAAAGCTCTTTGAATGAGACAGTATAAAATTTTTATAGTTTGAGTTATGGCTTTGAAAATTAAGCCCTTTTTAAAAACTTAAAAAGAGACTGTGAATTTGTACTGGCCAAATCCATTACTCCTTCAAGTGAAATGTCCTTTATCCCTTGTCTGTACTTGTGCTACAGAGCTTGTGGAATACTTAGTGTTGTATGCAAATATTTACCTGAACAACTGACCAGTTCAACACGTGGGAGCTTAAAATCCTGAGACCACAAGAACCTGTTTTAGGGCTTGGATCTTGTTTGGGATATTGCTCTCTGATGCCTAATGACTTTGGTATTAATGATGCAACACCCTCCTGAAAAGCAATCTTGAAATCTTTGTGAAAGTAGATTAAATCTTGGGGTCAGACAATGACATAAGGATATCTAATCCAGATGCTAATATGTTGGAAAAATAAATTAGAACAATTTTCTCCTAGAGTAAAACACCTCATCAGCATATAGGACTGAGGACTATATAAAGGTGTTTTACTGATTAGTAACTCATGAAAGGTTAAAGTATTAAGCCACCTTAATTTTTACAAATTTGCTAATTATCATTCTGAAGGTGTTCATAGGCCTCAAGATGTGCTATTTTGACACGTAGATTATTTTAAACTGAAGGCAATCCAGATCCTGTGGGCCCAAGAGAAACTTTTATCTCTCCCCCAAAGAATCTAAACTGGGGGCTTTGCCTATAATAAGTTATTACCATAAATAATTTTTAATGACCTATAGGGCAGGACAGACATGTAATTCTTGAACATTTATTCTTATCGTCCTTCAAATGACCTTCCTCCCCTCTGAAGCCCCAAGGTATTTTACCTCATCCTTACTCAGAATGCCATATATACTTCATGTTAACTTTCTGTCTTGAACTTCTCATGTATGTGGAGTTCCCATACATACATATATAATTAAATTTGGTTATGTATCTAGTTAATCTATCTCATGTCAATTTGATTATTAGACCAGCTGAAAGAACCTAGAAGGAAAGAGAGTTTCTTCCTCCCCTACAATAAAGTTGATTTATTATTGATTAACATTCTAAAGTACCATAGAATGAAAATTGATTACCTAATCAAGTAGCAACAGAAGAGTAAACTAAGGATGAAGACAAATATAGCAGTGCCAAAAACCACAATATATATGTTGAGAGGAAGATTCTGGAATCCAATATTAGGCATCCTGAAGTTGTAATGTGGGAAATCTGAGCTCATGGATGAACTGTGGGGGAAAAAAGAATGGAAAAATATTAGGCTATAAAGACTAAGAACCAAGAACCAAGATAGCATTCTCTTTATACAGGTACGACAGACACACTTTATCTCTGGGGAATATGTTACAAGACCCCAGTGGATTCCTGAAACCATGGAGAGTACCAAATCCTATATACACTGTTTTTTCCTATATATACATACCTATGATAAAGTTTAATTTGTAAATTAGGCATAGAAAGATTAACAACAAACTAAAATAGAACAATTATAACAATATACTGCAAAAAAGAATGTGCTCTCTTCCTCTGTCTCAAAATATTTTATTGTATAATACTATACATACAGCATAGATATACTACACAAAGGAATGATTCATGTCCAGGGCTGGATGATGAGTGATTTCATCATGATACTCAGAACAGCACAAAATTTAAAACTTATGAATTGTTTATTTCTGGAATTTTCCATAAATTCTAATGTCAAGGGAAATATAAAGATATGTGGAAAAAAACGGATATAAATTATATATGTGTATGTGTGTGTGTAGGCTGTCCGGAAAGTATCCAGTCATGTAGTATGAAAAATAGAGGCAATTATGGCTGGAATTTTTCCAGATAGCCCTCATATATATGTTTGGCTTTTGTCCACAATCTCTGGCTTACAATGCTGGAAATACTTAGAATTTCTTGAGTGTAGAGAGAAAAAAAGGTGTCTTGTTAAGTACTGTAAGGATTGGGGGTGGTTGCCAATGAAGCCAACCACATGATTAGAGGGATGAAACTGTCAATTTCCCCTTGACCTCTGCGGAGGGGAGGGGGGCTGCAGATTAAGCTCAACTCTCAATGGCCAATGACTTAGTTAACCACAACTGTGCAATAAGCCTTCATAAAAACTTAGGAGGACAACTTGTCGTTCCTTTTTTAGAGGCCTGGGTTGGTGATCACCTGGAGGTGCTTAAAGAGTGACATGCCTAGAGAGGGTATGGAAGCACCCCTTCTCACATAACTTGCCCTATGTGTATCTTCCATCTGGCTGTTCCTAAGTTATAGCTTTCTTTCTTTCTTTTTTTTAAATAATAAATCAGTGATATAGTAAGTAAAATGTTTCTCTGAGTGCTGTGAGCCATTCTAGTAAATTAATTGACACCAAACAGGGGGCTGTGGAAAACTGAGTTATAGCCAGTTGATCAGAAGTACAGGTAATAACCTGGACTTGTGGTTGGCACTCTGAGTTGGAGGGGTCCACTGGAGCCTCCAATCTACAACTGGTTGGTCAGAAACACAGGTATGGGTTTGAGGCTGGCATCTGAAGTGTATGTGTGTGGACAGTTTTGTAGGACTGAACCATTAGGAATCTGGTGCTATGTCTGGATAGACAGCACCAGAATTTCATTGAATTTTTGAACACCCTGTTAGTGTCTGAGAATTGCTGGTGTGGGAGCAAAACTCCCTATCCTCATGTTGAAATGGGTCCAGGAACCCTTTTTAATCTCTTATAAATATCCTTCAGTCCCTTAAAAATATCCCTCACCAGACAAATAGGACAGGGCAAAACAACTCTCAGTTTATGAAAGAGATTAAACTTTCATGCTGAGAGGGCTAGTAGAAAAACAGGCAAACACAGAAAGTGGTGTGGTGGAAAAAAGGACAGATTTATAGGCAGCAACTTGGTGCTATTCCTAGGATGTCACTAGATAGATGTCAGTACTTGATCCATCTATACCTCAATTTTCTCATCTCATCTAAGACTTTAATGTATGTGTCCATGCATGTGTGTGTGCATATACATTTTGGCAGAGGCAGGGGAGAGGGATGACGTTACATATGTAAAAGCAGTAAATAACATAAAAGAAGCCCTGACAAAGATCAAGTCTCTAGAGAGGATTCTATCAAATCCAGTGCTGCTTTCTTCGGGAGCTCCTCTGCAATCACTGCCATCCTGGCTCTTGGACACCTATCCTAGCCAAAGGCAGCCATCAATATAGGATGGCTGGGAGTGAGCTAGTGGTGTGAGAATGTTGCCCTGAAAGGGTCCTTGCACTGGGTGGCACCACCAAGGAACTCTTGGGGATTTTTTTTTTTAAGGTTTATTTTATTGTTCGAGGGAAGGTGAGAGAGGCAGAAGGGAGGGACCAGAGCAGTCTCCATAAGTACACATCATTAGTTGTGACGTGGATTCATTCCACACAGGTAGATGTAGGGCCGCATGAGGCAGGAACTGAACTGGGGCCTCCCTGGGGAGGCTACAACCTTCACCACCCAGCCATCCTGGCGGATACCAACTGTGCCACAGTTCAGCATATGGGTTTGTACCGGCCAGGGCTGGGAATCGAACCCCAGACCTCATGGGTGAGAGGCAAGTGCTCAACTGCTGAGCTCTCCTGGCATCCCTCTTGGGGATTTCTGAAGAAACACAGACATGTAGAGTATTAGAGGTGGTGGTGTTATCAGAGGGAAGAGACATCTCTCTCAGTGCTCTTGGGTCTGGCTGCTGAGACTTTCCTGTGAGTTGTCTCTTCTTGGCAGAACCTTCCAACCCATTATCAGAGGAGTGGGAATTGGCGGAAGATATGTTAAGTCAGAATACATTTTAGGAATCCCCGCCCCACCACTTCCTTTTAGTAAATGAAGTTGCTTAGCTATGATTGATATATTGGCTCAACAGTCTAAGTAGATGGTGTATTATTCTAAGATGTTTATCCTGGTCTGGTGATGATACATTAGTTTTATAATATTTTCATCAGAATATCTTATCAGCATGAGTACTAATAAATTTTTAAAATGAGATAATCTTTAAAAAGAGAGATCCTATTCATCATCCTAGTAAGTAAGCATTCTTTGCTTTTTAATTATGACAAATACAAAAGTTATTTAGTAATTGCTCCTTATGGGAGTGAAGAGGAGAAATATTATAGAACATATGGTGTACTGTTGCATCTTATTTGGTATTTCTGACTTCATTTCCATGAACACCTTCTTCCCTTGTATGCAATTCATAGTTCCTAAAGTCTCTAGTCTCAGCCTGTATTTAAAACTGTCTAATCAGTTTATTAAAAACAAAACAAAACAACACCAAAAAACAAACACACAAAACAACAGGCAGAAAGATGAGCATTTTATCAGAAGTGGGATTTCTCACCAAGATACAACAGGGACAGAGTACATGAAATTTGGCTCCACAGAGGGCCTGTGATTCAATAATTTTTATTATATCCTACCTTCTACTTGCTTTGGATTTAGTTTGCTCTTCTTTTTCTAGCTTCTTATATTTGAAGTTTAGGTTATTGATTTGAATTCTTTACTCTTATATAGACATTTATAGCTATACATTTTCCTTTAACCTGATAGATTATTTTATTATAAAATATCAGTCTAGTAATATTTTCTTGATTTAGTCAATTTTGTCTGATAGTGGCATAGTCACTCTAGCTCCCTTATGCATATTCTTTGCAAGATATATCTTTTTCTATCACTTTGTGTCTTTGACTCTATAGTGTGTCTCTTGTAGAGAGTATACAGTTGGATCGTGCTTTTTTTAAAATCCAGTCAGCCAATAACTGCCTTTAAATTGGAGTAATCTATTCAATATGATTATTGCTATGTTTGGGTTTATGTGCCATTTATTTCTTTTCTATATGCCTCATGTCACCTTTCTGACTTTTTGGTATTAAGTGTATATTTTCTATTGTACCATTTTAATTCCCTTTTTTTTAAAGGTTAAAACATTTTTTAATTGACATTTTACTGAGATAATTGTAGATTCATAGAACAGTTTAAGAAATGATAGAGATTCTTTGTATACTCTGCCAAGTTTCCTATAGTGGTAACATTTTACCATATAAAATCACAACTATGTACTGGTTATAATTATATAGTTACAACATCACAAATGGCATAGACACGGATATAACTAACCTTACTCAGATTTCCCCAGTTTTACTTGTACTTGTTTGTGTATGTGAGCATGTGGTTGTATTCACCATAATAGACAAGATACTGAATGTTCCAATACTACAAGGATCCCTAATGTTACCCTTTTATAACCATCCATACTTCTGCCCTTTACCCTCAGTACCTAAACTCCATCGATGACCAATATGTTCTCCATGTCTGCAAAGTTGTCATTTCAAAAATGATATATAAATGGAATCATAAAGTTTGTTTCTTTTTAATGCTGATTAGTAGTCCATGGATATGTGTGTACCACAGTTTGTTTAAACAGTAATCTGAAGGCCGTCTGGCTTATTTTCAGTTATAGACTATTACAAAAAAAGCTGCTATGAACATTCGGGTATAGGTTTTGGTGTGAACATAAGTTTTTATTCTTCTGGAATATATACCCAGTAGAGCCTTGCTGGTTCTTAAACTATATTTTAGTTGTTTTCTTAGTAGTTACTTTAGGGATTACAATATGTATTTTATCACAATACAGTCACCACTTAACAAACTGGGATATAGTAAGAAATGCATCATGAATCATTAAGTGGTTTCATCCTTGTGCAAACATCATAGAGTGCACTTACACAGCCTAGATGGCATAGCCTACTACACATTTAGGCTACATAGGATAGCCTATTGCTCTGCAGGATAGAAAAAGTAAATTTCCTTCTATGTTTCCGGGTTCTTGGCTGAGACCCTCTTGTAATAAAAGACGGATTAACATGAGAAAAATAAACAAAAGTTTAATAACATGTATACCTCCTGTACATATAGGAGAGATCAAGGAATACTGAGTAACTTGCCAAATGGCTGAAGCCACCACCTTAAATATCATCTTCAGCTGAAGGCAAAAGATGTTGGGGATGAGGAGTCAGTTATGGGAAGTTACTGGGAAAAGCAAAGTAAACAAGGTAAGTCTGTTATGCAGATTTAAGTTGTTCTCTTCTGTACTGACAAACAAACCCCACAAAAACTACTTGAAAAGTAAAAAAAAAAAAATCTTTGAAATGACTTGGGTCCAAAAAGTAATCAAAGCAAACCACAGACCATTTAGAAATGAATCACACTGGTGGAAAAAACCTTGCACTGAGAAAAAAATTTGTGATCATCAATACTTGTATTGTCAATCTAAAAAGAATTATGAAAGTAAATGAAAAGAATGCACCATAGAAGCTAGAAGAACAAATCAAACAAATCAGAAGACGGAATTAATAAAGGTCAATAAAAATAAATTCTAACACAGAAAAAAATTCACAGGGGAACAGAAATCAACCAACCAACAAAATATTAAGAAATGAGGGGGAAGCCGGAATGGATCAGTGGGTTAAGTGCTTGCTTTGCAGCCCTGGGGACAGAGGATCAAATCCCAGCCCTGGCTCGTGCAGACCCATATGCTAAACTGGGACGTGCTTCCCAAGTGGGAGGCCCCCAATCCAGTTCCCGCCCTGTATGGCCCCTGCCCAGCTGTGTGGAACAAAACCATGTTGAAAAACTGATGATGTACAACTATGGCGACTGCTTTGGGCTCTCCCCCTTCTCTCTGTCTCTGTCAAAAACAAAATAAATATTAAAAAAAAAAAAGAAAGAAATGAGAAAGAGATAAAAAACTATTGATATGCTGAGATTAAAATAAAAATCTAAAAGAGAATTTATTTAAACCTAGATTAACTGCATGATTTTATAGGAATATAAATAACCAAAACTGGCTCAAGAAATCCTGAAAATACAAGACTGTCTTTACAAAAAGAACCCAGACCCTGATGGCAATGGAAGTAGAACTCCACCTAAACTTCTACAGATAATTTCTCTGCTATCCAGAGGATTGTAGATCCAGAGTATAGTGGGGAAGGGTGTGTGTGTGGGGGGTGGGGTGGGGGGGCAAGATGGAAAGCATCTCAACTAATTTAAAGAACTAAGCATAATTTTGAAACCAAAACCAAAACTATACAGTACAGTTCACAAACTCTTGAGTGAGGCCTATGGGCTGAATCTGGCCTTCTGAATGTTTTGTTTTGCCTATCTATACAAATTCTTTTAAAAACTGAGATAACTCTTTAAGTTTGGGAGAGATTTAACATAAAATTTGGAATTTTCAGCTTTACATGGGAACAGGTCAGAAGATCTGAAAACTCTTGGGCTTCATTCTTGCATGGCAACAATTGCTTGGAACTGAGTGGCTTTGGAGTCTCTAAGATGTCACGTTTTTGCACAATGGAGGGGAGAGGACGAGACATTCTCACAGACTAATTAATGTGAGTGCACACCTGGACCAAGGTCAGCATGCTCTCATTTTCCACAATTTCTACTACCCGCTATTTCTAACTCTGAACCAAGTGTTGGTAGTCACTTCTTGCTGTGCTATGCTATTATTTTTCTCAAAGTAGATAAATGCATGATTTTCTTTCTTACCCAGTGTACTTGAATCATTTATTTTCTTGCCTGGCTCTGTTGCTTTGTCAGCACCAAATACAGAAATTGCTAGAATATGCATAAATTTTCCCTGGAAGGATATCTAAGAAAATGATAATGCCAGTTGCTTTTAGTGAGAGGACAAGGAATCTAGGGAGGATATATATCTATATATATCCATATCCATTTGTATCTTTTGAATTTAAAGTAAAAAACTTAGTGATGTATCTGACCAATATTTGTCTACAGCTGCACATAAAAGCTGGTAG